>PITA01006582.1:0-11666 GCA_004023965.1 Spilogale gracilis
ATGTGTCTGTTGGCCGTTTGTATATCTTCTTCGGAGAAGTGCCTCTTCATGTCTCTTGCCCATTTTTTGATGTGTTCATCTTCTTTTTGGGTGTTGAGTTTGAGTAGTTCTTTATAGATCTTGGATACCAGCCCTTTGTCTGTAGTGTCACTTGCAAATATCTTCTCCCATTCTGTGGGTTGCCTCTTTGTTTTGTTGAAGACATCACTCTTGACTCCAATATCTTTTTTGTTTACTGTTGTTAATGCTGTTCTTTCGACTGGAGTTACTGTTTTCTTAGTCTGACATTCCCCAAACACAACAGTAGAAGTAAGTGGGATATAGGTCCTCTACAGAAATGCTTGTCATCCAAAAGTTCAGGGGCATTTGTATAAAAAGTTATTTTTGTTGTTGTTTCTAAACTACTTAGTGTCCCCCTTCAACAATTTCCCTAAAACAAAATATTTTTGATACCACATTAATGACTTTGGAATAAAGTTAAATTGTTCCCATGGTCCAGGAAAACCACTAACTAATAATGGAACATGGGGTGCCTGGGTGGCTCATTCTAATAACATCCAACTCTTGATATTAGCACAGGTCTTGATCTCATGGTGGTGCATTCAAGTCCTGTACTGGGCTCCATGTTGGGTGTGGAGCCTACTTAAAACAAAACAAAAACCAGAATGCTGTGCTTGTATGTTCATGAACCCTGTGTCCCCAGAAGCTAAATTTCATTTCATTATGACTTAACATTAGTACTGAGACAAGTTTCTTGAGTCAATAAAGGAAGCCACGATTTGTGGGAACCTGCAAATGTGAGAAGTTGACCATTTTTGAAAGGTAACCGCCCCCCCGCAAAAAAAAAATTTCCTCTAAAAACTCTTTCGAAACACAACAATCCAATGGGTTGGTGGTGCTGTTACCAGCATTTATTTTCTTGTGGTTGCCCAAGATTAAAAAATAAAATTTCAGAACTTTTAGCATCATATAACCACATGAGGGCGCTCTCTCCCCAAATATGTGTCTGTAAAATGCAGGCCTCAGCTAGGAAAGAAAATTTTGTTTCCTTCCATATACATTTTGGAAGACATGATGAAAGAACTTGTTAGAATAAACATGTATAAGAAGGAAGAAAATAAATAAATTCCTAGACTTAAACACAAATGGCCTTTTACTCTATTACGTATCTATATAGTATGAATCAGGCATACAAAAAAGATAGCTTTGATTTAAAAATACCGATGTACATAAAGGTTTAAAGTGTCAGGTAAAGTGTGGTCCAAGGACCGTCTAAATCATGTAGTAGAGGGAAGCAAGGGTGCCTGTTCATTAAATAAGCATATCTCTATGTATTTTGACCTAAAAAAAATCAGACTATCTGCAGGTCAGACCAAGGGATGTGTATTTATACTTTGCTCCTTTGGTAATTCTTATGCCTCTTAAAAGTTTCAGAAACCCTGGTATGGAGTCATTTAAAAATCATCACTATTGTAAACTGTGACATATATGTGAATATTTAAATCTAATAAACTAGATGATTCTTTGACAACTGTGCAATCAACTTTTGGAAGCAGTTCATTCACAAGGGAATTTTGAAAATTCTCACCCAACTTTCAACTTTCACAGTAATAATAAATATATCATTTGCTCTCTGAAACAAGAGACAATATGAACTTTGACTCATCTAGCCAGATCATTGATTTTTTCCTTCTCTTTCCTTTTGACATATTTCAGTAAATAAAATATCAATATGTCAATATGCAAACTTCATACCAGTAACTTAATTCATGCCTGTCAGTTTCAGAAAACTTCCTGAATACAGAAAAGTTTAAGAAATAACTTATAAGAGGGAGATAGGCTTTATAAAAGAGAACTGTAATTATAATTATGTGTTCTGTGGAAAATGAATTTATATTGGAGAAAATTTAAAACTTAGTTTGATCAGTAGTAGTAGTTGGTAAAAATGTTTATCAGTATGGCTAGCTCTTGACCTTTTTGAGGCACAAAGTTAGGCCTATCATCCAAAGGCCTTGACTTTGTACATGGAATTTTATGTCCCAGAGAAGAGAAAACCCTGGAAGGAACACGTTGTAGGATCTGAACTCCAAGCTCAGGCAAAGGTGGATGAGTTTTACATGTAATGAGGTGATTTCAGAATCAAATTAATGTGTGTATAAATAAAACTAGCATATTTATGTGAGATAATGTGTGTGTGGGTGTGTTTTTATATGTGTATGTGCATGTGTACGTATATATACGTTATGTACATAAATTTTATATAAACCTAATCTATATACATACATATATAACTACTCACATAACAATATTTATTCATTAATCTATGCTTAGTAGTAAAAATTATAGAATATTAGGATTCAGATGAGATCTACAAGCCGTTCATTCTACCCAGTACACATCTCATTCTATAATTTTCCAGACAGTTAATGATCTAGCCTCTGCTTGAATACTCCCTCAAAAAGGAAGTTCCTGCTGACAATTATAGATCACATCATTTTAAATAGTAATTATATAAAATATTGATGACAGTGTTTTAAACCCTGAAACTGGATCAGTAATTTTCACTCATTACTACTACTTCTTTTGAATCTACCCATAAATTTATTTTTTCATTGAACAATCTCTAAGTTATTTTTTTAAACTTTCTAACATTCTCCATTAAAACTGATGTTTTTCGAGTGTCTTCGTCTAAAGCATAAATGCAAAATAAAAATTTGTGCTGGAATAGACAACAGAGGGTTTTTATTTTTATGCCTCTTAATCTAGACCTCATTCTTATAAAGTAAGATGCTTTTCTTAGATGCCTCAGCAGTGATGAATATTGAACTTCGAGAGGTAAATCCTTCATCTTATTCACAGTAGCTTTATAGAGTCGTTCTTTAATTTGTTCCCACGGACAGAAATAATTTCTCTGAAATTCAGAAATAATTTCTCTGCACCTACTCTATGCTAACATTAACTTATGAGTAAGGGATACAATGGTGAACAAAACAGGAAGAACTCCTTGCCGATGGAAGTTTATATTTTGGGAGGGAAAGACAGATAATAAAAAGGTATGTTATACTGCAGTTTATTTTTTTAAAGATTTTATTTATTTCTTTGAGAGAGAGTGCACATGAATGGAGAGGAGGGACAAAGGGAGAAGGAAGCAGAAGCCTGCTTGGTAGGAGTTCAATTTGGGGCTCGATCCCAGGAACCTGAGGTCATGACTTGAGCCGAAGGCAGGCGCTTAACTGACTGAGCCACCCAGGTGTCCCAGTTGCACTGCAGTTTAGAAGGTGATACATGTTACGGAGAATAATCAAGTATGGAAGCAATTCTGGGATTAGGAGAAACTGAAAATGTTTAAATAGTTTAAATAGGATAGTCTCACTGAGAGAGTAATATCTGACTAAAATTTGAAAGATGAGGGAATGAGCAACAAAAATACATTAGAGAAAAATCACTACAGACAGAGTGCAATGCCCTGAGGTAAGAGTGGGCCTGCTGTGTTAAAGGAACAGAGAGGGCCCATGTGGTGGCGGAGTTACATCAGGCCAGAAATGAAATGGGAGATGAATGACTTGTAGACCAGTGAAGAGAGTTCAAATTACACAGAATATAGCAAGGGTGAGAGCAGAAAGAGAGTTAGGAGGTGACTGAAATACCCAGGTGAGAGCTCATGATACAGGATTAGTGCGGCCCAGTGGAGATGTTGAAAACCTAGGAATTCTAGAAATATTTAGACAAAATTTTCTGACTGATTATATTTAGAGTGTGAGAAAAACCAAAGAGTCAAGAATGACTCCATATTTTTTTCCTCAACTAGATAAAAAACTTAAGTACTATTAATTGAGATAGAGAAAGTCGAAGGTGGTGTAAGACTGGAAGACAAAGGAGGAACTGGGTCCCCAGAAGGATGAGATATCCACTGGATATTCAAGAGAAGGCCTGGGCAAGTAGGTTGCTGGATCTAGGGACAGAAAGTTCAGACAGGTGTAGACATGAGATTTAAAACTGGAAAAGTCCATACATAAGAGACTCAATAATAGTCAGCTATCACTCACTAAAAAAAACAGTGGAGATGAAACAGGAGGTACAAACACTAAAGCTCTCTAACATTAAGTGATAGAGGAGATAAAGATGAATCAGTTCAGACAACAGAGGAGTAGTTGTAGAGTGGGGGAAAAGCAAGGAGTGTGCTTACCTGAAGTCAAGGGAAGAAGGCATTTCAAGGAGCAGGTGTATCCCCATAGCTGGTTTTATTTTAGGCTGAATACTACAGCATTGCCACTAACCACCTTGTTTAATTCAGATTTTAGACTCAAGTTGTTTGAATATTGAGCCTAACATTCATAATTTCTTAAGGAATACAAGTCTATGCCCTTAAAAAGAATTCTCCATTAAGCATTACCTTAAAAAAATTTCTCTTCCCTCTTGTTAGTTTTGAGACATCAAATCTGTTCAAATTTTAATTCTGACATTGCATATATTAACTTTTCCTCCAAGCTTTGTGTCACCTGATAATTTAATAAGCTTGCTTTGTATGAATTAATTCATTCAAATCATTGACAAAATATAAAACATGACATATCTCAATGTATAATCTTCTGATTTTATGGAATGCCACAAGAGATCCCTCCTGAATTACCATCTATTTAGTGATTATATTTTAAGTAAAATTATTGACTCAGCTATAAATCTAATTATTCTAAATCTTACATTCAAAGACATTCTTCTTTCAGTAGTAAAAATATAGTATTTTTGAACTTAAAGAGACCCTGAATATTAGCTAGGCAAATCATTATTAGGTAAGAAAATAAAATGTTTTGAAGTTTTTCATTAAAATTATCTCGATGCAGTGGCTAAATTAATAGGTATTTTGCCATTACTTATTGTTTTCATAAGCTGGCTTATTATGCAACTGTTTTCTTAAGTATTCCTAAGCCATCAGTTTGGGGATCCCTTATATAATTAAGCACACCCCAAAGATTAATAAGTGCCCTTGTAATTAATTTCCAGGATTTCCCCCTGGGTTTTTCTTCTAGAAATCTAACTGTTCATACCCCAATTGCCAGTGGTAAGTTTTCCCATTCCATGTACAAATATTTCCATTTCCTTAGAATGCAGTCACTTAAGCCAGTGTGCTTAATTAGATTTAAGATTTGGATTATCATTTTAAACACTTCCCACTTCTTATGCTTCAATTCAGGGTGCTGGATGTTTACTTATTTATGCTTTAGCATTTCCAATTTGATGTTTACCATCCCTAATTTACCTTTTGTCACTGTCATTTGTAAGGATTTTACTTTCTGTACCAGTACTATCTAATACAACTCTCCGCTATGATAAAAACTTTCTCAATCTATGTGAAAGGTCAGCTTGAAATGCAGCTAGAAATACCTCTAATACAAATGAATTTTTAGTTTTTCTTCTTTATTGAAGTATAGATGGCATACACTATTACAATAAAGTGATTCAACATTCATAGACATCACAAAGTGATCACCACAATAAATCTAGTTACCATCTGTCACCATGAAAAGTTGTTATATATTGGTAACTATACTCTGGGAGTTTGTATCTTTTAATCCCCTTCCCCTCTTGCTCTATTTTTAACTTAATTATAATAAATTTAAATATAAATCATTGCATATGTGAAGTGGCCACCATGCTGAACAGTACAGATCTATATTATCTTGTTCTAGCTTTGAATGTAGTTCAATGAACCTACTAAGTTTGTTCTAGTAACTCTAGAACACAAATCTTTGTGGGTTTGAGATATTACTTATGAAACCAAAGTGAAAGATGGCTGGGCAGATCACATAAATAGGCGAAGAACCTAGTGGCAACTGTAGAGGGCCTAAAAAATACATATAATCATTCTGTAAATAATAGTAACTACTCATCAAAGGGGGCCAGCTTATTCAGTCAACTGTAGCTGTGCTATGATGTAAAAGCAGAATTACCAGGACTGACTATCCAAAAGAACCATAAACTCAAATTTTTAAGTAAAATTTCTCAACCTTTAAGTATTCACAACATATTTGAACATTTATAAACTATTATACATGTCATATAAGACATACCTAATAAGTTACCTGTTTGTGATAAATTGCCCAAGGTATTTTTACAGTACCTTACCAGATACAATTGATTGCATGTGTGCCCACCCTGGTCATGTGCCCAATTCCAGGTTTTCTTACTCAACTAATAACAAGATTAGCTAATCTCAGATTCTCCACAAGTTTACCCTTTCATTTCAAAAACTCACACTTCATTTAACAACATTTACTGATCTGTACTTCATAAGAACTATTGAAATACTGAAAAAATATAAAATTTCATAAAATCCCTCAATTCCAATAAGTTTATCTAGGGTTTATTGAAGTTCAGAGTATTGGTAGCCATGACAGTTCAATGCTCGCAACTCTTTCATCTCCAAGGTCACCTCAGAATTCAATTTCAGAGAGTTTACTCATAGAGAACAACCATATAGTAGTCATCTTCTTACAACGTACAAGGCAGAAATATCTGAGGGTTTGTTCTAGGCATTCCTAGGGAACATTATCAGCAAACAAAATTAAGTGAAAAGAAAAAGAGTAAAAACTAGGGGCGCCTGGGTGTCTCAGTTGGTTAGGTGACTGCCTTCAGCTCAGGTCATCCTAAGTCCCAGGATCAAGCCCTGTGCCGAGCTCCCTGCTCAGTGGGAAACCTGCTTCTCCCTCTCTCGCTCCCCCTGCCTGTGTTCCCTCTCTAGCTGTGTTTCTCTCTGTCAAATAAATAAATAAAATCTTAAAAAAAAAAAAGAGCGAAAACTAAATGAAAGGCATGTGTGACTTCATTGCTTAATTACTACTTGCTTAATAACCCCCTTCATGCATGAGCTCTCTCAAGTATAATATAACTACTTAGCAAATAATCACTTATTAAGACAACATGCTCACAATATTGTACCAGACCCTGAGAAGAAGTGTTGGGGAATAAAAAAATGTAGTCCCTGACCTCTAGGAGCTTAGAATGCTGAGAAAGAATCCCATATGAAAGCATCAAGGAGCGTATCAATAAGAGCAAACTGATGTAGCAAAGAAACTAGATGTAAGCTAAGAGGTTGTATATTTCACTGGTTTCTTATTTAATTAAATTGATGGGATTTCCTTGTAATAATGGGCAGAATGCTGGACAAATGTGTCCCAACAACAGACACTGAGGACATTTCACAGTGGGAATTTTTAAAGGGTAAAAAAACTTGATCACTGTAAAAACTTGTGTATGTCCCTACAGCATTTGATAAGTTAAAATAAAGTTGTTAATTAGGGTTGGAACATATGCTGAGTTTCCTTCAAAAATTAAGTGTAAATCAAGTCTCTAAATTTATTTGCTAATCATACAATAAAGGAATTTATGAAAAAATCTTTTTTTTCACTTATAAATATGGGATAAAACAGAATAAACCATTTAAAATCTCTCCATACATACACAAGCATAGCTCAGAGATACTGCAGGTTTGGTTCTAGCACACTGCAATAAACAAAATATCACAATAAAGTTAGTCAAATGAAGTTTTGGCATATCAGAGCATACAAAAGTTATGTTTACACTACATGTAATCTATTAAGTGTATATGCTTCATAAAACAATATACATACCTTAATTTAAAAATGCTACTTATGATCTGAGTTTTCTGCAAGTTATAATATTTTTGCTAGTGGAAATTCTTTTTTTCTTTTAAAGATTATTTATTTATTTATTTATTTGACAGAGAGAGAGAGAGAGAGAGAGAGAGAGAGAGAGAAAGCCTGTGCATGCACTAGTGGAAGGAAAAGCAGAGGGAGAAAATCTTCAAGCGGACTCCCTACTGAGCATGGAGACCCCCACAGAGCTTGATCTCAACAACCCTGAGATCATGAGCTAAGCTGAAACCACAAGCTGGATGCTTAATTTACTGAGCCACCCAGACTCTCCTGCTAGTGGGAATTACTGCCTCCATGCTGATGGGTTGCTGACTAATCAGAATGGTGGTTGCGGAAGATTGAGCTAGATGTGGAAATGTCTTAAGATAAGACAATAAAATTTGCGGCGCTAATTGACTTTTCCTTTCACAAATGATTTCTCTGTAGCAGTGATGTTATTTGATAGCATTTCACCCACAATCAAATCCCTTTCAAAATTGAGAGTTAATCCTCTCAAATTCTGTGACAGTTTTAGCAACTCAGTTAATATATTATTTTAAATCTTTTGTTGTCATTTCAACAATCTTCACAGAATCTTCACCAAAAGTAGATTCCAACTCAAGAAACCACTTTCTTTGCTCATCCATATGAAGCAACTTATTTTGGTTTTACCACAAGATTAGAGCAATTCAGCCAAATCTTCAGACCCACTTCTAATTCCAGTTCTTTTATTTTCACTATATCCAGAGTTACTTCCTCCACTGAAGTCTTGAGCCTTTCGAAGTTATCCATGAGGTCTGGAATCAACTTCTTCCCCCCTCTTGTGCATTAGATATTTTGACCTTTTTCCATGAATTGTCACAAATGTTCCTAATGGCGTCTAGAATGGTGAATCCTTTCCAGAATGTCTCTAATTTACCATGCCCAGATCCATCAGAGAAATCACTATCTATTGGCAGCTACTGCCTTAGGAAAAATATATTTCTTAAGTAATAAAACTTGTAAGTCAAAAGTAGGGGAGGGAGAGAAACCATAAGAGACTCCTAATCTCAGGAACCAAACTGAGGGCTGCTGAAAGGAGTGGGTTGGAGGGATGGGGTGGCTAGGTGATGGACACTGGGAGGGTATGTGCTATGGTGAGCTCTGTGAATTGCGTAAGACTGGTGATTCACAGACCTGTACCACAAAACAAATAATACATTATATGTTTAAAATAAAATAATAAAATATATTTAAAAAAACCAAGTTGCATTATGTTTCATGGGGATAAATTTAGCTCCATACTGGCATTTTGAATGAAGTCAGACAGGGTATTACTTGAAATGGCTATAGCTTTCTTTCACAATTGTTAAAAGTCTAATGGCAGGAGCCAAGAACAAAATGTAGAAAATTCTATGAATGCTACTAACACCTACACTTAATTCAAATTGCTCACTTATTATTTCAAATAGTGTATGGAAGTGTATGTCAGTTAAGAAGGGGGTGTAAAAATGGTGCAGCCACATGTCACTCTACTTAATACTTAACCTAAAATAGGAAAACATTTCATAAGCACATAAGAACACCTAATAAAGCTCACAGAAAAGTTCACATTTCTCCCTCTCAAACTATTACATCTTCTTGTTTAGTGTGAAAGGAAAGTCTCAGGTTAAATAACCAGAATATATGATGTAGTTCTGGTAGCTAAATCTTTGAAGATGAACCCCATTCTCTTTAATTGAAAAAAAAATACTACTGTTAAATGGGTAAATCACCAATTTCTTTGCCTCCTAAACTGAAAGTTTACTTCTCCATGGGTCTCTACCATAAAAAGTAAAGGACTTCTCTGAATAAGTCATGTCAATGTTTATACAGGGGTTCTTTCTAACAATTGTGCTCTTCTGCTTGATTTATTATTTCAGTACAGTTTAAATATGATTTTACTATAGAAGTTGAGAGTAGAGTAAACTTATTATTATAGCACTGCATTTTAATCTGATAGACTGACCACATATAAATTATTAGAATACCAACATTTTTAATACTATATTAGAGTAATTGAGGTGTTTTCATTATAATCACATCTTCTGGAGCATCTGGGTGGCCCTATCATTAAGCATCTGCCTTTGGCTCAGGTCATGATCCCAGAGACCTGGGATCTAGCCCTGCATTGGGTTCCCTGCTCAGCAAGCCTGCTTCTCCCTTTCACTCTGCCTGCTGCTGCCCCTGCTCTGATGCTCTCTCTCTCTCTTTTTCTTTCTCTCTCTCTCATAAACAACTTTTTAAAAAAAAAAATCACATTTTCTTGGCAAAATAAATAACAGTAGATAGCACTGTAAATAAGCAGAAGTCTTAAATAAAGATGTATTGTGACAAAAGAGAAAGGAAGAAAAAAATTAATCAGTTTGCAAGGGCAAGAAGTTGAAACTGAAAATAAGTTATCACCCAGGAAGAACATTGTAGTATTAAAGAATGATCTCTACTTAGTATTAAAGAATGATCTCTACTTAGGTAGTTCCCTGAGATGCTTTGCATCTAAACATTTCATTTTTCAAAAAGGATAATTATAAACTTTTTTTAAAAAAATTGTGTGCTTTCCCTTTCTATATTTTCATTGTTAATGTATAAAAATGTACTCGAGGAACTACAGAACATTCATGAAAGAAATTGAAGAAGACACAAAAAGATGGAAGACCATTCCATGCTCATGGATAGGAAGAATAAACATTGTCAAAATGTCTATACTGCCCAGAGCAATCTATACTTTCAATGCCATTCCGATCAAAATTCCAACAACACTTTTCAAGCGTTGGAACAAAGAATCGTAAAATTTATATGGAACCAAAAAAGACCCCAAATTGCTAAGGAATTGCTGAAGAAGAGAAACAAAGCTGGGGGCATCTGGTTACCTGACTTCAGGCTTTATTACAAAGCTGTGATCACCAAGACAGCATGGTACTGGCACAAAACAGACAAACAGACCAATGGAACAGAGTAGAGAGTCCAGATATGGACCCACAAATCTATGGGAAAATCATCTTTGACAAAGCAGGAAAAAATATCCAGGGGGAAAAAAGACAGTCTCTTCAATAAATGGTGCTGGGAAAATAGGACAGCTACATATAGAAGAATGAAACCAGACCATTCTCTTACACCACACACAAAGGCAAACTTGAAATGGATGAAAGGCTTCAATGTGAGGCAGGAAGTCATCAAAATCCTGGAAAAGAACATAGGCAGTAACCTCTTTGACATCGGCCACAGCAACTTCTTTCAAGACACGTCTCCAAAGGCAAAGGAGACAAAAGCAAAAATGAACTTCTGGGACTCCATCAAAATAAAAAGCTTCTGTACAGCAAAGGAAACAGTCAACAAAACAAAGAGGCAGCCCACAGAATGGGAGAGGATATTTGCAAATGACACTACAGAGAAAGGGCTGGTATCCAAGATCTATAAAGAACTCCTCAGATTCCACACCCAAAAAGAAGATGAACACATCAAAAAAAATGGGCAAGAGACATGAAGAGGCACTTCTCCATAGAAGATATACAAATGGCTAATAGACACATGAAAAAATGTTCAGCGTCACTAGCTATCAGGGAAATTCAAATCAAAACCACACTGAGATACCACCTTACACCAGTCAGAATGGCCAAAATTAACAAGGCAGGAAACAACAAGTGTTGGAGAGGCTGCGGAGAAAGGGGAACTCTCTTACACTGTTGGTGGGAATGCAAGCTGGTGCAGCCGCTTTGGAAAGTGTGGAGATTCTTTAAAAAATTAAAAATAGAACTACCCTATGACCCTGCAATTGCACTACTGGGCATTTACCCCAAAGGTACAGATGTAGTGAAAAGAAGGGCCATATGTACCCCAATGTTCATAGCAGCAATGGCCACAATCGCCAAACTGTGGAAAGAGCCAAGGTGCCCTTCAACAGATGAATGGATAAAGATGATGTGGTACATATATACAATGGAATAGTATGCCTCCATCAGAAAGGATGAATATCCAACTTTTGTAGCAACATGGACT
>PITA01006582.1:11766-98909 GCA_004023965.1 Spilogale gracilis
GGGAGAGCCTGGTGATGGGTACTGAGGGCACCTATTGTATGGAGCACTGGGTGTGGGGCATGGGCAATGAATCTTGGAACACTGAAAAAAATAAAAAAATGTAAAATCCCAAATTCTTAAAAAAATTGTGTGCTAATATTTTATGGTATCTGTTAAGATAGTTAACTTCCATTTTTTAAAGATTCTGTACCTTTGTTACTTTTTTAAGATTTTATTTATTTATTTGACAATGCAAAACACAGCTAGAGGGGGAACACAAGCAAGAGCGGTGAGAGAGGGAGAATCAGGGTCTCCCGCCGAGCAGGAAGCCTGATGTAGGGCTTGAACCCAGGACTCCGGGATCGTGACCTGAGCCAAAGGCAGACACTTAACGACCAGGCCACCCAGGCGCCCCTGTACCTATCTTACAATATTTCCAGTTACCGAAGCTAACATGAATGGGTCTTTATTCTTTGCCCCCAAATGTCTTTCTGGAATTTCCTCTCCATTTCCATTTGGAACCAAATGCTTAGTATTTTTATGAAGAGACTTTGTAATGTACACTATTATTGCTGTTTTAATTGTATTTCTATTACTTCATCTATATATTTAATATTACAAATTTGAGGGCTAATTGTTAGTTTAGCTGTAACAACAATGAAAAATCTCTGAAGTAATAATGCATATCCATCAAAATGGTATTATTCTTTGATAATATTTTGAATGATTTTTCTCTTGCCATAGGATATTTAATTACCAACAAAACTATAGTAATAGCATATTCAATAGCAATCTCCCATTTGGTTTGCTTTTGACAAACAAACCATATTAGCATATAAACTGATAGATAATAATGGGCTATATAAAAATCATTATTTCTTTCAATAAGTAATATTTCACTCCTTGATCTTTTGATATATCAAACCTCTAACATTTTCAGTAAATAACAGACATAAAAGAAATTTAAAAACCAGTTTACATTTCCCAACTTTATTCCTTTTTTCTGCTACAACTCATATCTCGCAAGTAAACATTCATTCATTCTTATACATTCATTCTTTCAACATTTTTTAAAATACTTCCTATACACAAGTACACTATTTATATACACAAGGTGCTTTAATACATAAAAAAAAAAGGTTTGTCATTAACTTTCATTGTTCAACACTTGTTTTCTTGTGCTTTATTGCCGCTAAGGCAAAATTTATTTACCCCAAAGATACAGATGTAGTGAAAAGAATGCACCCCAATATTCATAGACCAATGTCCACAATAGACAAACGCGGAAAGAGTGGGATGCCCTTCAACAAATGAATGGATAAAGAAGATGCGGTCCATATATATGATGGAATATTACTCAGCCATCAGAAAGGATGATTACCGACCATTTGCATAGACAAAGATGGAATAAGCAGAGAAAGACAATTATCATATGGTTTAACTTATATGTGAAATATAAGGAACAGCATGGAGGACATTAGGAAAAGGAAGGGAAAAATAAAGGGGGGGGAAATCAGAGGCACAGATGAACCATGACAGACTATAGACTATGGGAAACAAACTGAGGGTTTTGGAGGGGGACGGGTTAGCCTGGTGATGAGTATTAAAGAGGGCACGTATTGCATGGAACACTGGGTGTTATACACAAACAATGAATCATGGAACACTACATTAAAAAAATAAAAATAAAAAAAACTAATGATGTACTGTGTGGTGACTAACAAAATACAATTTAAAAAATTGGAAAATTAAAAAAATAATAAAATCTTAAAATTTAGGTGTTGTGGCTTTTTCAGAAAGGTAGAATAGAGTTATCACAGTGTGGGAACCTGGGTGGCTCAGTCGTCCTTAACTGTCTGCCTTCGGTCCAGGTCATTATCCCGGAGTCCTGGGATCAAGCCCCACATCGGGTTCCCTGCTCAGCAGGAAGCCTGCTTGTTCCTCTCTCACTCCCCCTGCTTGTGTTCTCTCTCTCACTGTGTTTCTCTCTGTCAAATAAATAAAATCTTAAAGAAAAAAAAAAAGAATTACTACAGGGTATGTGTGCCACTTCATAATCTAAAGTGTGGAAGAAGAGGAGTGGAAGAAAACGAAATGACCCATCTAATCCTAATGGTTCGCAATCTCTTAGACCCCAGCTCCATCTAGAAATCTGCAATTTGGAAAAATAGGAAATTAAATGGTAAAAGGGCTGCAGAACATATAGGTAATGATAAAGGGGGAAATTTTATCCAAAACTGGTTTTACACATTTTAATAACAGAAATCAGAATGAAAACCTTAAAAAAAAAAAAAAAAGGCTTGATTATCTGTTTCTTTCCCCCTCTTCTCATTTCAAGTTCTGTCTCACTACTGGATATACTGTTTCAATATCACTAGCAATCAAAGCAATGCAAATAAAGGAAACATAGAGATCCTGTTTTCAGCCAGTAAAATTGGCAATAATCAATATGTGGCATTTGTAAGGGAGATTGGCATTCTGACACATTGTGATGGGATGTAAAAGGTCACTGCTCCTTAATCAGAAGTCTCAAAATGTATCTATCCTTTTGTCTAGCAAATGTATTTTTAGGAATTTTTCCTAATGATTTCCCTTTTCAATAAAACATACAGATTCTAGGAGCTAAATAAGTAAAAAAAAATGGCTGCACATTTTTACCATATTTTTGAAGTGTGAATTTTGTGGAGAAATAGCTTTAACTGGTGAGCCTGCTTTGGTATAATAAAGTTTGCTTTCTGCAGTAGCAATTGCATGCAGTTGCTTCATGTTTTCTAATCTTGGAGAATCTATTTAGCACTCTTCATGAGTATTCATCTCTGTAAAAATGGTTAGTATCTCAACAAGAACTCCACATGGCCTACCACTAGGAGGCTCCAGAAGAGGAATTAAAGATCTCTACACTGGCTGGTCATGATAATTACCATCATGGGACCAAGGAACCTCTGAAAGTTTATAGTAGCATTATTCACAAAAGCCCCAAATGGAAAACACCCTGAAATCTCCATCAACTGTAAATGAGACCCACAGATCATGGTATATTCATAGAATGGAAAGCAACACAAAAATAAAACTGTAACTACAATGACATAAAAATGACTGAATTTCCTAAGAATAAACTGGAAGAAAATAAGTCAAATGCACACAAAAATAAATACCGAATTATGTGTATACATTTTTTTTAAAGTAGGCAAAACTAATCTGTGATATTAAAATCAAGACCGTGGTTAAGAGAGTGGTAGCCAACCAATGACACAAAAACCCTGCAGTCAAACCAGAGAAATTAAGCCTCAATATTTAGGGCTTTTAAATGTCAAGCTGATACATTACACATTTTCACTGTAGTCTACTATGTAACTAGGAATTTGAATATAACCTAGAGGGTATTGAAAACCTTTCCATGTGGCACACAGGCTCATACAACTTCAAGATTTTTAATGAAAATACACACTCCTGCATAAAAATAATTTGACTGAGGATGTAACTGCAATAGGAACACCAAAAATCTTTCCTTTTTCACTCTACCTTTAACACCCACACTTCTCATACCATACCCAAAGAGAGTAACATATCCTAACCATCTCAGTAGTGCACAATGCCTTGGGATGTAAAAATCTATAAGATACCAAAAAAGGAGAGACAATTCAAAAAATTGATATCTGAAAGAACTCTTTTAATTAAGGCACCACAAAACCATGTTTTTATATACTTCTATTAAGGATAAAACATAACATTAATTGGAATGCAATACAAAAAAATTATAGTGGCATACAGTAATGTGCATAAATCTCATGAATATAATTTGGATGTTCTGAATTAAGATATATTTTGGTGTGGGATGGTAGAAATGAAAATTTTTGTTTTACAACTTAATCCGTTCTACCAGTTGACTATCCTTAGAGAATCCATTGTTTGGGGGAGCATCACATAAAAACAAAATAGGGTGTCAGTAAGAAACACCAAATTAGAGGAAATTGATTTCATCAAAGTGACAGTTATGCAGGGTTCTATGCTTTATATATTTACTAATGTATCTAAAAATTAGAAAGTTTAAAGTTTGAAAAATCATGCTGAAAATATCAATTTACTATGAAGTACACCCACCCTACAATTACACCAGTCTCAGTAATGAGAAAGAGCTTGGGGAGGAGAGTCTCATTGACTACTGTTGATTGTCTCAGTGACATATTTTACCATAATTTCCAAGAGGATATAGTAATATAAACTCTATATTTATTTCCAACAGATCTACATTATACCTTTGAGTAAATCAATCATATACCAGAGGCAAGACAGTGTTGTATATTTTCTCAAACACCTATTTAGGCTTACAGGACAAACTTTTTCATAAATTTTTATAGAATGTATTAAATTCTGAAAACAAATATTCATTTTTATATGATGAAATTCTGAATTTTTTTCATTTCTACTATGCAATTACAGGAATTATATTAACCTCACAGACATATTTTGTAGGATCTACTCTAAAAATGAACCAAATATGTCAGGAGGCTAGTTCACTGCCAACTCCATGAGGCCAAAAGCTCCTGCCTGGGACCCTTTGGGACTTCACCTATGTATCTCTTCATCTGGCTGGTTATCTGTATCCTTTATCATCTTCTAGTATTTAACAAACTGGTAAACATAAGTATTTCCTTGAATTCTGGAGCTATTCTAGCAAATAACTGAATATAAGAGATATCATGAGAACCTCAATCTGTAGCCAAGCTTAAATAACTGAGGTGACCTGGGACCTACTACTTACAGGTGGTTTCTGAAGTGGGGAGGAGGGAAGTCTTGTGGGATGGCCCTTAACCTAGAAGTCTGCACTAACTCCACCTAGTATCAGAATTGAACCGAACTGAATTGAATTGTAGGGCATCTAGCTGCTATCACACAGAACTGCCAGTGTGGGAAGTGTTGTGTCAGAAGTGTTGTGATTCTCATGAGAGTAAAAGAAATATACAACAGAAAGAATGAGTCTTTCCTACCTACTGGCTAAGAACTTGCTCATTCATTTTAAAACTAACTTTAGGAGATATTAAATTACTAAACTAATCAAATCCTACAGATATGTTTAAAGAATATAGCAATTTTATTTGTCTTTTTTTAAGATTTTATTTATTTATTTGAGACAGAGAAAGAGAGTGCACAAGCATGGGAAGAGGGTCAGAGGGAAAGAGAGAGGGAGAGGGAGAGGAAGACTCCCTGCCAAGCTGGAGGACTGATGTGGGGCTCAGTCCCAGCACATGGAGATCATGACCTGAGCCGAGGGCAGATGCTTAACCAACTGAACCACCCAGACACCCCAGTTTTATTTTAAATATGTATAATTACAATATACCAGAAATTGCATTAATTTTAAGTACTTAAACTTGGTAAAAATAAAATGTCAATTTAAGATGTAAAAGGGTAAGTTATTTTTAAGTTATTTTAGATAATTTAGTGAGCATGAGCACCTGGGTCGTGAAGTCAGTTGAGCATCCAACTTTCAGTTCAGGCTCAGGTTGTGATCTCAGGGTCATGAGACAGAGCCCTGGGTCAGGGTCTTGCCTCAGTGTGGAGTCTGCTTGAGATTCTCTCTCCTTCTCCCTGCCCTTCTCCTTGTGCTCTCTCTCTAAAACAAATAAATAACTCTTAAAAAATTAGGTGATCAGAATCTATGAAAATAATTCCTTTGTTTATGGCATATTATTAAATTCAGGGGGACTAAAAATTTACCAGATACATTAATAAACAGATTCCTTTAGCATTTCCTTCACAATTTTTTAATGTTTTCAATCTTACATTCAACTCATTTCTTATTATAAGACATAATAGAAACAGACATCCAAAGAAAGTCTAAGTTCCCTTTGGTAAGACTACAAACCATCTAATTCAACTTACTTTCCTTTAAGACTTGCTTATTAGAATTCTCACAGCTAAATTTAGTACTTAACTATTCAGTATAATAATTTTCCCCTTCATTCACTTTATGACTTTGGATTTTCCAATTTTTAGTTAGTTTTTGTGTGTGTGTCTCTTATTTCAATCTTATTTAAATGCCTTAGAAGTAAATGCTTACATTGTATACTGGTAAGAACATACATTTTGGAGTCAGACTTCCCCTGGCCAAACCTTAGCTTTACTACCCAGTATGTTGTAACCTCAGGCAAATATAAGATCTCTGTTCTTTGGTTTACTCTTCGGTAAAGTGGGAATGATTAGAGTACACATCTCACAGATTTTTATGATAATCAAATCAACTATTAGATATAAAACACTTAGAACAGTGCCTGACACATGGTAAGTATTATTTAAGTGTTTGTTAACTAATCTATAAAGAATAAACAGGGAATACTGTGGGAGGTCGCAGAAGGCCAGTTGCTGGGAAAATACGTGCCTTATCTAAAAACTTAAAGAGCTTGGGCAACAGCGAAGCTGCATCTGCGAACCATGCCTCCCCCAATGAAAAGTGTATAAGAGGGGCCCGTTAGCCAACGACAGGTAAGATTCTCTCTCCACTCTCTTAACCTAAGACAGACCATATCTGCTGAGAAGATATGAACCGATGACGGGTAAGAGAGAAGTGGATGAGGGGATGCCTAAGACAGGCACGGTCATAACCTCTTCAATCCTGGGAAAGAATTGATATTTTTATATAAAATAAAAAAAGGGAGGGGATATGTGGGAGGCCACAAAAGGCCAGTTGCTGAGAGAAAACGTACCTTATCTAAAAACTTAGAGAGCTTGGGCAACGGCCAAGGAATGAGGAAACCCCGAGGTGCCAGCAGGAAACATGAAGGAAAATAAACAAGGTCTTAGGGATCATGTGCAGAAACATACTGTCTGGTGCATTGCAAAATTTTATGATACGTAACCACTGACTCTACTTTGATCATGCTGTACTTTTTAAGCTGTTTCTTACTGATATACTGAACTCTGTTACTGACTAAGTCATGATAAGTTAGTGATAGTGATTTGTACCCTATTGGAGTGTATAAACAAAAATTACATCAAATATTATGTACTAATTCAGGGTTGCTTGCGTTGATAAAAAGTAATGTACTGTACCATGATTCACCCCCCCTGGGTACTGGAGTTCATCTTGAAAGGTCACTGAAAAAATAAAATAAATTTAAAGTAAAAAAGAAAAAGGAGTAGTCATTACTAACCAATAGAAATCTCCACCTCTAGCCAATTACTAATTTTTTTTTATCGTTACTTAATTTTTTTTTCCAGTGTTCCAAGATTCATTCCCCATTCCTCACACCCAGTGCTCCATTTTTATGCAAATGTGAGCTGCTCTCATCCTCATAAATAATCCTAGGAGAAAGTGATGAGAAACTTAGATATGTTACTTTCTACTCTGTTATTTACTATAAATTATAATTCTCCACATGTAAATTCAGTCCTAGGATTAACACAAAAAGCATTCAGAATTAATCTGTAAAGAAATTTGGGACTGCCTCTGAAGCCTCAGATTATCAGTGAAACCTCTAAAGCTGAGAGTAATAGATATAATGTACCTCAGTATTCTAAAGAGTGATAATAGAACCATCCATGCAATGCTGATCAAAATGTATCAAAACCAGTCATGGTATCATGACCCCTAAAAGTCAATATAAAATAAAATGTGACATTTAAAAATACAATATTTGAAGGGAATCCCTAGACAGACAGAATGCCTTAACTCTTCTCTTCGTAGGATAAGGGGATGCACACTCTTCTGCCTTCATTAAACCCTAGTGATGGCTACCACAAAAGAACTACTTATAAGTCGTGCTTATAAGAAAGGAAAGATGCCTCATTCCCTAGCAAGAAGCATGTTAAAGCCCACTGTACTCTTGTCATTTAGATAAGGTAAGCTGACAAAGCCCAAGAGAAAACTCCACTTCAGGAGCAAACAACAATATAGAGAAGGGTACCTGCTATTCATACTGAAAAACCTAAAAGCAGAAAGCTGACTAGGACTACCTGTGCTTGGAAGGATAAGAAAGGAGTCAGCAATTAGGCAAACTGTCTTACACAGTTTGGTAAGACATGGATGTGTGAGTTTCCAGTGGGTCTTGTATATGTCTGCACATTTGCAGAAGATAGCAAGCACAAATCACTTTAATAAACTCTTCATGAGAAAGCTCAGTCAGGAGAAAAGAGTGTGGCAGTACATCACAAGGGGGTGCAGAAGACTTAAGAGGGGGTCTCTTCAAATCCTGCACTTACTCCAATTGTCAACTAGCTGTCAAAATCATGATGATAAAAGACAGAAAATGTCAACCAATAGAAAACCCCAGCCAGCACCAGTGAGGTACAGACCACTTGTACCACTTTCTTTAATCTGTCTTCCACACCTCCTGCCCCAACCCTAGAAGGAGAGAAGATGGAGGTGGGACAGGAAGAGTAGGTAGAAAAAAGTGAAGCAAGAATAGACCACCCCCTCCCCACCATCTGGCTCACTGGTGTGGTTTTTTTGTTTTGTTTTGTTTTTGTTTTTAATTAGACACAGATCATGCCGAAACTAATGAGGGAAAAGTTTTTAATTGGATATGAAATTGAAATTTTTATTTAAACTAAACTGAACATTTTAATAACTGCACATTAAATTATTTTTATAGTCAAAAGCAGTAAGAAAGTATATGGGATCTATTTGAGATGTCATTTACACAAAGGCAAAGGAGATTTGGTAGATCTTTTTAAATGTTTGGTGGGGAGAAAAACAGAGGAATTTCCTGCTTACAGTTCCTTTGAGTTCAGTCTGACCAATTTACCATGTAGGGAAGGTTATGTAACTCATGTATGCAAGGCCAAGAATAATGTAACCTCTAGACAGTCTGTCATAGTTCATGGTATGAAAAGTATATAAAACACAACTTCAATTTAATCCTCTTTATAATATCAAAGTCCACTAATCTGAAGCATTTGTTCATTATAATTTGCCCAGCACTATAACAAGCTACCCACACAATTTCCCATTAACAATTTAACATTATGTAATAATTCCTCCACCCAGTTTTGCAAAGTGAAAAAAACTAGTCCTACATTAATATGCATGTACATTTCCACTCATTTAAAATATTCTGCCGTTAGTTCTGCCAGTTATATGAAAATGATCTTTTCCTGATAAAATATAATTTCATCACTTTATTCAAATTCTCACATTAACTAAATTATAAAATGAGTTTGGCTTTTAGATATTTGTTCATTGAATTTATTATGATGTTGTGTTCTCCATTTAGATTGTTTATTTTTTTAAAAAAATTTTTTTTGTAAAAATGTCTTGACTACAAAAACCTACCATTCTAGCCACATATTTCTTCTTAGCAGTATGCAATCTTTTCCCAAAGACCCCAGATTCTAAAATATTCTTCTCTTCATCCAGTCACTGCTTCTAAATCTGGGCTTGCTTCTCATCACAAATTGTGAGTATTGCCTGTTCTAGTCTCCAATTTCATCCCATCCTTTATGATTTCCTTTGCCTTTTTAACAAATTATGGCATCAACATCAAAAATTTTATTGTTCACTCACTTCTACTGAAGAATCACTACCATTTCAAATACTTGCCAATCCCCAGATCTCAACATAACCTCTACAGTGTATATTTTGTGTCCTATATCTGGGGCTGCTGAGTATTAGTGGAAAAAAATCACATAACTATACTAATGACGTTCAGTACAAATCCAAGCTCCTTACTCTCAACCTGTGCTCTTTGTTGAATGGTATATACGTATTTTATGCATTTATTGTTAGTACCGAAGCAAATTGTAAGGATTGCTAATCCAGACCTTTTCACTAGCCTTAAGTCCCATGTACAACTTGACTGTATTACTGTAAAGATAAGATATCATATCCACTTAGGGCACCTGGGTGGCTCAGAGGGTTAAGCCTCTGCCTTTGTCTCAGGTGATGATCTCAAGGTCTTGGGATCGAGTCCCACATCCGGCTGTCTGCTCAGCAGGGAGCCTCCTTCCCCCTCTTTCTCTGCCTGCCTCTCTGCCCATTTGTGATATCTCTCTCTCTCTCTCTCTCTCTCTCTCTCTCTCTCAAATAAATAAATAAAACCTTTTTTTTAAAAAAAAGATATCATATCCTACTCTCCCAAGAAATTCTGAATCTGATGTGAAATATCACTGCAGCTTTTTGGGACCTCTCTTTCTTCCAGTCTTTGATGGAATATATATCTTTCCTTCTAACCAAGATTCTTCCCTTCACCACCATTTTGGTTGATTTCCTTATTAATCCTTACTTGATTCTAAGACTTGCTCTATTAGTTGTTTTATTCTCTTGTGCTTCTTCAGTTCCTTCTGTGTTAGTATATTCACTCTCCTAAAATGAATGCTAGTTCTACAATTTCCTCGAGGTACTCTATTCTTTATCCTTTTATGCATCATTCTGGAATATTCACAAATTATTCTACCTTAACAGCCTCTAATTTCCCTTCAAGCATACCATATACCCTAGTAATCTGGTTCCTAAACTCACCAGTGAAACTTAAATTAGTTCCTCAAAGTTCCTCAATGACAATTTAATCTCTGTATCTCCTGGCTCATCCCCAGTTTTCTGCTCTATACTTATTTTGGGTAAAATTGTGTCTTCCCAAAAAGACATACTGAAATTCTAATCTCGAGGACCTCAAAATGTGACTATTTGGAAACAAAGCATTTACAGAGGTAGTAAGTTAAAATGAGCCTTAATATGACTGGTATCCTCATAAGAAGGAGAAATTTGGACCGAGAGAAAGAGGTGAACAGAAAGAAGAGGATGGAAAGATACAAAGGGAGACGATGGCCATGTGACTGGAGTGATGCATCTACAAGCCAAGGAATACAAGAATTGCTAGAAAACATCAAAATCTAGAAGGGAAAAGGGAACAATTCTTCCCTAGAGCAGTCAAAGAGAATATGGCCCTGTCAAAGACTTAATTCTGGGCTTCCAGACTCCAAATCTGTGGGGGAAAAAAGAAATTCTGTTGTTTGAAGCCACCTAATCATTGGTCCTTTGTTACAGTAGTCTTAGGAAACTAACACAGTAACTTTCTGTATCAGTCTATTTTGTAGCTATACCGTAGACCATCCTGCTTTATAGCTCTCTTCTATCTTGGCTTTCAGAGTCATTATAACATCTCAAACCTCCCTCTGTCAACTACACTCTTTGTTTTCTTCTTCCCTAAGATGTCTTCTCTCTACTTTTCCTCTCAAACTTCTCATCTTCAAATCCACTACTTTTTAAAATATTACCCCATTTGATTTAAAACATTACCCCATTTATGTCAAGTTTTTCTTACACATGCAGCTTTTCCTTAATATTCTAGCCAAAAGTAATCATATTCTCCTTTGTTTCTGAAAAATATTTATTTCCTTTGTCTGCCAGCAATCACATTTCACATTTCTTCTCTGAATGTAGTTGCATTACTTATTCTAAGCCATGGGTCAGCGAAGTTTTTCTTAAAGGGGCAGACAGTAAGTGCATTAGGCTTTCCAAATCATACAGTTTAGGCAACCACTAAACTCCACTGTTCTGCAAAAACAGAACAGATAATAATAAATGGAGGCATGCATGCATGTCAGAAAAACTTTCTTTACAAAAAACAGGCAGCCAGGGAGCTTCCCACTGTTTACCAAACCCTGTTATAAATTATAAATTTCTTGACTGCAGAAGTTATTTTTTAGTATGTTATATATACCTTGCAGAACTTCTGGCACTTGCCTTTCACATGTATATGATTGAAAAATATAACTTAAATAAAACTAACACATATCCTTATGTACTTCTCTTTCCCTGTATTTTAGCATGTAAACTTTTAAGAATAAGATGTGTAAAGAAAAGTAAAACCCGCTATTCATTTATTTAATCTGGATAGATGACTAATGGTTTCCAAGGACACTAAATACCATTTAAAGGATAAATACGACTGGGGCACCTGGGTGGCTCAGTTAGGTGTTTGCCTTCAACTCTGATCATGATTCCAGGGTCCTCGGATCCAGCCCCATATCGGGCTCCCTGCTCAGTGGGGAATCTGCTTCTCCCTCTCCCTGTGACTGCTGCTACCCCTGCTTGTGTTCTCTCTCTGTCAAATAAATAAAATCTTTAAAAAATAAAAATAAAGGATAATATCTCAATGTGTAATAAAAAGAGTATAATAAAAGAGCTCATGCTTTGGTTGGGATACAGAAGAATTTCCTTAAAATTGAATAGAAGAAAGCATCAAGTGAAATGCAAGTGTCATAATTGTTCTAAGGAGGGTGTAAATATGAAGAGATATAGTATTCAAGGAAACCATGATAGAGTTGATCATGAATCAATTATTCATTTTATATTCTTCTAGTTTATTGTTGTATAGCAAACTGTCTCAAAACTTAGTGTCTTAAAACAATGGTTTATTCATTCTCTTGATTCTGTGAGTTGACTGGGTAATCCCTCTGCTGGTTTCACCCAAGTTCACAGATGAGGCTGCTTTCATATAGAAGACTGGTTGACCGAAAAGGACCAAGATGTTGGTGCTGTTTGTTTTCTGGGGGTATAAGAGACTTGGTTTTTCACAACAGACTGTCCCTAGAGTTTCAAGAGGGCAAGGGTAGAAAATGTAAGGTCTCTGTAGACATAGGCTTCAAAAATCACATAAGATCACTTCTGCTGCATACTACTCATCAAGGCAACTCACAAAATCAGCCCTGATTCCAGACGTGAAGAAACAGACTCTACCCCTGGAGAAGGAAAGGCAGGCAGGTCATACAGTGAAGGAAAATGGATGCAAGGAGGCATCATTCATTATTATATTTCTCACTCAACATGATCCTTAAAAGGAGGCAAATTTGACTGGCCTTAGGTGGTACATAGAGGAATAATGGGAGAAAAGACAGGAAAATCATAAATATGAAACAACAGAAGTTGGCAAATGCCAAACTAAGGATTTCAATTTCTCCTCTGGCAGTGAGGAGTTAGTGGATATTTGAACAGAGAAGTCCTCCTCCCTCACAAATAATTCACGTTTTGAAAAAGAGGTCATGGGCACCTGGGTCGCTCAGTGGGTTAAAGCCCCTGCCTTGGGCTCAGGTCGTGATCTCAGGGTCCTGGGATCGAGGCCCACATCGAGCTCTCTGCTCGGCAGGGAGCCTACTTCCTCCTCTCTCTCTGCCTGCTTCTCTGCCTACTTGTGATCTCTGTCAAATAAATAAATAAGATCTTAAAAAAAAGAGAGGTCATATATGATTTCAGGATGTTTTTGTTTTTTCCTCAGAGCTAAGGAGCAAAATAATGATGCCTGGCTTTACTAAAAAAGAAATGGGCTTCAATCATAGCACACAGTAACGGCTTTCTAGTTGAAAGAAAATACTGATGAGTATACAAACCCTAAAGCTATTGAAAGATGCTGAAAGACTGTCTTTAAAGATAATCAGAACAAGATCTTTTCATCCACTTGTGATAATTTCATTTCATTATAAAACAGGAGGGTGAGTCCAGTATTTGAGAAAAAGAACTAAAGTCTTCATAAATTTCAAGATCTTTCTATTGTGAGATTTTCAGATATTCCTTGTCACACTCTTACTTTTTATTTATTCGCCCTCCATCTGAAAGCTGATAGAAGCAAATAAACAATCTTCAACTTCACTTCACTTTCCTTTGTGGACCACAATTCTCAGGATATGTTTAATTCACACTACCTGACTTACTTATTAGAAAACTCAAAGGCAATATCTTTGTTCTATGTGACTCATAAATAATATACTGTATTGGAGAATGTAGCATAAAGAGGAATTCCTGCTTAAGGTAATATTCACAGCATGTTATTAATCAACCACTTGGCCCACACTTTCTAATCTCTAACTAATTTTACACAAAAGCAGTTTGTTCAATTAAATTGGCTACTATGGGGAAAATTCCATAGTGGCAACAGTCTAAAAAAAAAAAAAAGCCTCTCTGTTTGCACTATATGTAAGCATAGTACCATGAGATAGGAAATTATTTGCGATAGAGATATAGATAAGATATAGATATAGATTTTAAAGATTTTATTTATTTATTTGACAGAGAGACACATAGCAAGAGATGGAACACAAGCAGGGAGAGTGGGAGAGAGAGAAGCAGGGTTCCCACTGAGCAGAGAGCCCAATGCAGGGCTTGATCCCAGGACCCTGAGGTCATGACTGAGCTAAAAGCAGACATTTAACAACTGAGCCACCCCAGGCACCACAACAACTAGTATATTTTAATCTTACTGAAAGTACATGTCTATGATTCAGATATCCTTTTTGAATGGTCATGCCAGATTACAGACATAAGCTCCTGTAGATAGCCCTAGGCTCTCTAAACACAGTAGTATGAGCCATAAACAGCACAGAAAGCAAAAGGATTCGTTGACATTCCTTGCTGGTTGCCACATGGATAAATCCAAATTGAAATCCTCAGTATATAAAAGACCATGGATATTAACACTCAAGCTACTCAGTCTGAATTCAAGACAGACCTAATTCTATAACCTTCCAGATGTTCTCAGTATTTCTGAATTCTAATGTACTTCACACAAAACTATGTATACAGAGGAACTGGAAAGTTAGCACCACGGTCATAAAATGAGGCTGTCACTTCCTGTTCATCCAGATTATATACTTACACATTTTTTTGGTGTATCTTCATGTGGTTTTGAAATGAAGCTTGTTTACAGTTGTGAATGCTCTGTAGGGTATGTGTGTATATGTGTGCATGCTGTGTATATATATACCGTGTAGCAGCATTTACCAGGAACTACATCACTCCCTTTTCTTTTTTCTTTTATTTAACCTATCAAAACATACATTTACCTAGTAAAAAACATTTACCTTAGTTCATTGCACAATATGATGCCTTAGAGGCAAAATAATTGAAGCTTGTATTAGGTTTCTCTTTACTGTACCAGTGAAGTTGTATATTATCTGGCTTCTTAGATAATTTACAGTGCTGAAAAATAGAACCATGATATTCAAACAATGCTGAAATTCACAAGGGAATGGTTAAGATAAAAATGAAGTCATGCAATTATGTGATCTAGTATGTACTAAGTATTAAATTTTAAAAATTTAGGAAAGACTTAACAAAATTACCATACTTTTCAGGCAAAATACAGTATAATGTGTAATTTATATAAGACATTAATTAATTTCACTTCAGCTATCATGCTTAAACAGATGTCATTAATCACACATTTTTAATTCCATTAAACGTGTGTCTAAATCAATCTTTTCTTATAAACTTCAATATCTTGAATGTCACAGAAAGTCAAGTGACAGATTGCTCTGTTTCATTCAAAAGAATGAAGCTACACGTGAGGATTTTAGGATTGTGCTGGTTGATGATGTACAGATTTTTATTTATAAGCACTTTCTGGAGTCACACAACTTTTATGTGGCACACAGCACTGCAAAGATAAGCTAATTTAAGGACCTTTACCGGGACATACTCTAAGAGAGTTTAGAGTCACCATGGCAACAAGTTACCAACCCTTAACAACCTCAAAGATGAATATTTACTCAACCCACTAGACACCCACTATGCCTTCACTGTCACTAGGGCAGTTAGTTCCTACTTGCCAGTTACATCACCCTCGCTGCTATTTATTCAGTTTCGCACATCTCTCTGCCCATCTTCCAAAGTATCTGCTTTTTCTTGCCAAACATTCAAGCAGCTTTATTTATTTTCCCAGTTCTAGATTCTGTGCTGCATTACTCCTCTGGAGTAATAGACTTATTCTCCTCTCTATCCATCTCTAAGGCACAAATTCTTAGTTTTTAAAAATAACAATAGTTACCATTTGTTGAGTGTTCACAGTGTTGTATACTGTACTTATTTTTCCCATATGTCATCTTGTTTAACTTTCATAATACCTGTGAACCCATAATACCTGTGAACCCCTAGAGCTTGACTCTCTTTTTCAAATCCTGGCCCTGGGGGCACCTGATTGGTTCAGTCAGTCAAGTGTCCAACTCTCGATTTCAGCTCAGGTTGTGATCACATGTGTTCTGAGATCAAACCCTGCCTCAGCCTCTTGTTCAGCAGGAAGTCTACTTGATATTCTCTCTCTCCCTCTTTTTCTGCCCCTCCCCAGGCTTGCGCTTGCTCTCGCTCTCTCTCTCTCAATAAGTAAACCGCAAAAAAAGTCCTGGTTTTTCCACTTATTAGCAGTATACTTTTGGATAAGCCACTCAACCTTTCTTGCTTCAAGTATGTCATCTGAAAACGAGAATCATATACACCTAATCCATAGGGTTATCCTGAAGATTTAATGAGTTAATACATCCCAAGCACTTAGCAGACTACCTGTCACAAAACAATAGCTGACATATACTGCCAGTGTCCTATTTACTCCAATATATATGAGGAAATGGGCTGGAGACTTTAGGTAATTTGCCAAGATCTTATCACTAGAAAGGGGTGGAGATGAGATTCAAGCGTTGATCTCTTTACTCCTGCATCTTGATGCCTCCCTCATCATGTTGCCTTTTTCTCTTGAACAAGAACTCTATTGTGAAATACATTTTAATTTAGAGGTCCTAAAGCTTTTTTATATAGTTTGTCTCATTTGATCTTCACCATTGTTAGAGATAATATCATATATATATATATGATATTATATACACATATATGATATTATATACACATATGATATACATACACATATGATATATATACACATACATATATATGAAAAAACTGAGGTTTAGAGACATTGTGATTTAAACCTGGTCTCACACAGAAAGAGAGAGCAGGGCAAGCTTGGAATTTGGCATTTCTGATTCCTAAGTTAGAATTATATCTTAAAACATTTAAGAAGCAATTTGAAATAAATGAATGAATTAATTTTATTGACCTATATTTGTCTCAGTTTCCTCATCTGTACAATAGGAGCCACATATCTGTTTCATAGGGCTGTTGTGATAATTTGATCTATGCAAAGCCCTCAGCACAGTGCCCAGTACATAGTAAAAGCTAATTAACTAATTCGAGGTACCAGACAGAAGGATGAAAGAAACAGGAAAAGGTGACCACTTCAAAAAGTAAGATCTTATGGTATTCTAAATAGATATAACATCTAGTGAGAGACTGAGTTTTACCTTTTCACTACTGGAAAAAGGTAAATAAAAAGCTTTACCATTTCACCATTCATTCTGCAACTGATCTGGAATATATTTCTGCATGTGGTACCATGTAGGGATATTTACTTTTTCCCATATGGCCATCCAATTGACCTAGCATCATTTATTGGAAACACCATCTCTTCCCCATTGTTGTATAACAGTGTAATTTAGTAACCTTAAATATGAAGATTTATGTCTAGAACATTACTTTCCATTCCAACCCTAATTGTCTAGTCAATACCCCACTATATGATTTCATGTAGATTTATAAAAGATTTTAATATCTGAAAAAGTGAGTTCACCAATTTTGTCTTCTTCAGTATTGTCTTAAATATTTTTTGCAATTTTTATTTCCATAAAATATTATAGTCAGCTTATTTTTCACACAGTCCTACCAAAATTATTTTGGGCATATCCTCAAATTTGTGGGAATTGACATCTATATAGTACTGAGTCTTCCTATCCATGAAAAGTACATAACAATAAAATGGTATATATCCTTTTATTTATTTAAGTTCTCTTCAATTTGTCTCATAATTACTTTGTGATTTTATGTCCATTAGACTTATCCATATATATTTATGTTTATAACATCCTTTCATCTTCCTCCTGCTTTTTCTTGTTTCATTCTCAATTGCCAAGGAATAGTCGTCAATTGTAACCACTGAGTTCAAAGTTTGCTGTAGGTTTTTTATATCTACAATTTATCAGATTAATTAAGTTACCTTCTATTCTTAATTACTAAATTTTATCATGAAGAGTTATTGACTTCTGTCAAGTAGTTTTTTTCCTTCTATTGAAGTAGTTATTTTTTCCCACATGATATGTGCTCAATACCATTGACTACTAAAAACTTAACCATCTTTGCCTGAAATAAAAACTCTACTTGGTAGTGATTTGACATTATATTACTAAGGATTTCTATATCTTTATGAGAAATATTATTTTGAAATTTTCAATTTTATTTGGTATTTATCTTTGACAGACTTTGGAATCAGTTCATGCTGACCTCATAAAGGGTCAGAAAAATGCTCCTGATTTTCAAGTAAAGAATGTAAGATTTAAATATTTCTTTAAATATTTGAAATAATACATTGGTGAAGCCTTCAGTATCTGATATTTTCTTTGATATTTTCTTTGTGAAAAGAAGGGACTCAACTTCTTTTAAATTGAAGAAGGGATTAAAGAAGGGACTCAACTTCTTTAACAGATAATAGACCATTCAGGTATTATTCATTTTTTTGTTAGCTTTGCTAAGTACCTCTCCAAGGAATTTATCCAGTCCTTCCAAATTATAGCTTTCTTTTTCATAATTTTCTCCTACTATCTTTTTTATATTGACAGGACTATTGATATGTCTCTTTTTTAAAAAAAATTCCTGGTATTAGTCATTTGTGATTTCTCTTTTTCTTGGATCTTTCCTGCTGAAGTTAAACTTTTAAATCTTTATTTTCCATCTCATTGAATTGTACTTTTACCTTTATATTATTCATTTTCTTCTACTTTTCTTAGTCTGTTTCGCTGTTATTGTTCTTCTTTTCTTTCCTTTTGGTTCCTAAGATAGCAACTTATATCACTGATCTTTCAGCCTTCTTTTCTCACATATGCAATTAAAGCTATGCATTTCTATTTAGTACTGATTTTAATTCAGCCCACACACTACCATTGAATTTTAAATATTTTCTAGTTCTGTTTTGACTTTTTGATCCATGGATTATTTTAAAATATACTCCAGTCACCTGAATTTTCTCTATTTATTCACTTTGCATTGATTTGTAGCTTAATTCCATTAGATCAGAGAGTATTCATTAAATAATATGTATCTTTGAAAGGTACTGAGGCTTTCTTTTTGGAACAGGTTATGGTCAAGTTTGCTAAAAACCCCATGGACATTTGAAGAGATTATAAATTCTTCTACTGATGGATATAGTATTTATCCTTGCCAATTGCATATACATGTTTTCCTTATTGTGTTTTCAAATATTCCCTATTCTTATTGGGTTTTTAGTCTGTATTTTATATCAGCTTTTCAAAAAGTTGAGTTAATGCTTCCCCATTATGATTGCATACTTGACTATTCTTTTAATTCTATCAGTTTGGTTAATATATCTTAAATCTACGTTATTGGATGCACACATATTTATGATTCTATGATAATAATTATCATCGCATTGGAATGAAACCTCAATCATCATGAAATTTCCATCTTTATCTACTAATAATTCTTTCTTTAAAGTCCACTTTGCTGGTCCTCTAGGATAGCTAAACCTGCCTTCTTTGGGTTAATACATGAATGGCATTGACTTTTCTTCCCTTTACTGTCATTTTTTTTTGCAGCCTTATATTAACATATGAATTTTATAAACAATTCCATTTAATATTAAAATCTGCTTACTTAGACTTTGTTTACTATTTTTTTTATTTTTATGGTCTTATTTATTTGAGAAAAAAGAGAGAAAGAAAAAGAGAGAGAGAGAGAAAGCATGAATGGAGGGGAGGAATAGATGGAGAGGGAGAAGCAGACTCCCCAAGGAGCATGGCATGAGTAAGTGCACCAGGTTGGAAGCAGGGCTTCACATGAGACCAATGCAGGCCTAATTCCTGGAACCTGAGATCATGACCTGAGCCAAAGTCAGACACTAAACTGACTAAGCCACCGAGTTGCCCCTTATTCTTACTATGGTTTATGACAGTTTTATCTACCATTTCACTATTTGTTTTCTATTTGACCCATCTGTTTTGTCCTTTTTCCTCCATTTGAATTAAATATTTTGTTTTATTTAGTATAATTGATATACAAAAACTGTACAAAGTGTAACTTGATGTTTACATGTATGCATGCACTACATTCATCCCAATCTTTCATTTCTGCCCCGTCTTGCTTCTTTCCCTTCTCTCTCTGCTTTAGCAACTACTCCTATGATTTGTCATAATATGGTTATAGTTCCTAGCATTTTATATATGAGATTTGTTTTGCTTCTTTCCCTCAAGATAATTATTTTGCTATTCATCAATAGTAGTAGTATGTAGTAGTATGTCCCAAAAGCCTAATCCTTTCCACTGCTGAGTAATATTCCATCATATACCATACCATACTTTGTCTATCATGTGTTAATAGGTATGTATATTTTTTCTCACTTTTAAAATTCTATGAAGACTTATGTGCAAATCTTTATATATACATATGCTTCTTTTCTCTTGGGAAAATGCTCAAGGGTACAATATCTGCATCATATGGTAGGAGTATGTTTAGCATTTGAAACATTTCAAAAACTAACAAATTATTGTCCTGTGATTGTCACATTTTACACTCCTTTCAGTAGTAAGAGAAGTCTAATTCTTCCACCTCTTTGCAAAATTTGGTATGATCAGTTTTTTCGATTTTAGCCAGTGGAATACGTGTGCAGTGATATTTCACTGTAGTTTTAATTTGTGTTTCTCTAGTGACCAACAATGTTTAACAATTTTGCATATGTTTGCCATTGGTATAGCTTTAATGAAGTTTCTGTTTGATTTCTCCCATTTTTACTGAGTTGTTTGTTTTACTACTGAGTTGAAAACTCTCTATGTATTATAAATACAAGTAATTTAAAAATATTTGGGTTTTTAAATATTTTCTAATAGCCTGTGATCTCGATGCCCATTTATTGTATTAACAAAGTCTTCTGATAATATATAATTTATCACTTTGTTCTGTTCTGATAGTGTCATCTTAACATACCTTTGCTTAACTCAAGTTTACAAAAGTTTTTTTTTTCTCCTATTTCCCTTTGCTAGAAGTTGTATAGTTTTAGGTTTTACATTAAAGTTTGCAAATCATTTTGAGTTAGTCTTTTCATGTTATGAGGTATAAATGGAAGTTCTTTTTCTTTTTTCTTCCTTTTATATTTTTTTTCTGAATATAGCTATCCAATTATCCTGGTACATTTGGTGAAGAGACCATTCTTTCTAGACTTTGCTAATTCCTATGTGCTTCCATATACATTTAAAACAATTTGTGAATTCCTAAAAATAAAAATATTGTAGGGTTTAGAGTATAGGTCTTACAAATATTTTTAAATTAATTCCTAAATATTTTATATTTTTATTTAAAATATTTATTTATTTATTATTTATTTTAGGGTGAGAGAGAGAGAGCCCATGTGCTGGTGAGAGTTGGGGGAAGATCAGAAGGAGAGTAAGAGAGAGAATTTCCATAGACTCCCCCTGAGCCTGTAACCTGAAGGTTAGGCTCAATCTCAAGACCCTGATATCAGGACCTGAGCTGAACCCAATTGTCAGACACTCCAACTGAGCCACGCAGGTGCCCCAATTTTTTAATATTTTATATCGGTGTAAATGGTATTGCTTTATGAATTTCAATTTTCATTTGTTTATTCCTAGTCTATAGAAAGACAATTGATTCATATATTGATTTTAAGCTTATTGTTTCTACAACTTTTTGCAGAGACAAAGAAGTTTAGATAATTTTATGATCTGCAAATAAAGACAGATTTATTTTACTTTAATTTTTTTTGCAGCTAGCCTTACAGTTTTGTTGATGGTACAGTTTTAAACTCTGAGAGATTATTTAAATTGTCAGGGAGCTTCTGCTTCTACAAAGATCGCTTCTGTCTCATTAAATCCTTGAGACTGCAGGTTGCTGTTTAAGCCCCCTCCCACTGTCTCCAGTCTTAAAGAGTTGCTGTTTTATGTCCCCTCTCTTGGGGATCACAGTGGGGCCCAATTTTCAATATCTGAATCCCATTATAAATCTAACCTTTGTTATCCCATCTTGAGACAAAGCAGAGGTATCAAATACTCCCATTATATAATATTCTCTACTTAAAAGAAACATTGTTTCTATCTCCTCTCTTCCAAAGCATCAACTTTACACTGGTTTAAAATAAAACTGAAAGGGAAGAAATCAGAGAGGGAGACAAACGGTGAAAGACTCTGAACTCCAGGAAACAAACTGAGGGTTACAGAACTGGGGGGTTGGTGGGGGTGGGGAGATGAGGTAGCAAGACGATAGGTATTATGTACATGATGTAATGAGCAACTGATGAATCACTGAACACTGCATCAAAAACTAATGTTGGGGGAGCCTGGGTGGCTCAGTTGGTTAAGCGACTGCCTTCGGCTCAGGTCATGATCCTGGAGACCGGGGACCGTGTCCCATATTGGCCTCCCTGCTGGGCAGGAAGCCTGCTTCTCCCTCTCTCACTCCCCCTGCTTGTGTTCCCTCTCTGGCTGTGTTTCTCTCTGTCAAATAAATAAAATCTTAAAAAAAAAAACAAACAAAAAACAACTAATGTTGGCTAACTGAAAATAAAAAAATTAAAAATAAAATAAATGTTTTAAACATTATTTATTTAAAAATCAAATTTATATAAAGTATCATCTTCCCAACTCACAATATATAGATAATCATTTCATTCTTAACTATAAGAATGACTCTATGGTATTACCAGGTGGTAGCTTCATGCAAAAAAAATAATATATGTTGTACAATTTTGGGGAGTTTGGTATGTTTAAATCTGGTATTCATGCTCAGTTTCCCTGCCTATCCTCTCTGCATTTCAGGCAAAATGTAAGTAGAAGTGATATCTAAAAATATAACCTGTACCAATGTTTGGGAGCAACTGACTGAAATCAGGTAATAGTTATTATTCTGTCAAGATATTCACATGTCACTGGATGAAAAATATTTCCTCTTTAGTCTTCTATCCTATTCCTATCTGATATCAGTCATGGGAGATAGCAAGTTCTCATCAAAAAGGTTTTTAAAATCTGTAACTAGCAAGGGATACAAATCTTGTTCTCGATTGATGTCTCTGGTTCTCAGAATCAAAGTTCAACATAATTAAGAAAAAAATAAGTTCACCTGGGCCTCGTAGAAAATATGTAAATATTTATATGGCTAATTATGAAAAAGTATTGATATGGGTTAATGTGCCAGTATGTGGTGAATCTGGGAAGCAGAAGCTGGTTTAGAAGTCACAATATCGCATGGTTTCACTTACTTGCGATGCATGAGGGGTAAACTGGAGGACAGTGGGAGAAGGAAAGTAAATGGGAACTAGGGCAATCTAGGGAAGGAAACGAAACAACAGAGACTTTGGACACAGAAACAAACTGAGGGACTTGGAGAGAGGGGAGTGGGGGGATGGGAGAGCCTGGTGGTGGGTACTGGGGACACCTAAAGCGTGGAGCACTGGGTGTGGGTAATGGGGAATGAATCTTGGAACACTGGAAAAAAAAAATTTAGTAATAAAAAAAAAAAAAAAAGAAGTCACAATATCTCAGGTCCTGACCTAACATGACTTTGAACAGGTTGTTTGGCATTGAGCACATTGAAACCTCTATAAACCTTAATGAGTCTACCCATCATATTAGAGACGGAATCAAAAGACAACTATACCCTATGACCCTGCAATTGCACTACTGGGCATTTACCCCAAAGATACGGATGTAGTGAAAAGAAGGGCCATATGCACCCCAATGTTCATCGCAGCAATGGCCACAACCGCCAAACTGTGGAAAGAGGCAAGGTGCCCATCAACAGATGAATGGATAAAGAAGATGTGGTACGTATATACAATGGAATACTATGCCTCCGTCAGAAAGGATGAATACCCAACTTTTGTAGCTACATGGACTGGACGGGAAGAGATTATGCTGAGTGAAATAAGCCAAGAAGAGAAAGTCAAGTATCGCATGGTCTCACTTACTTGCGGTGCATGAGGGGCAACCTGGAGGACAGTGGCAGAAGGAAAGCAAATGGGAACTAGGGTAATCTAGGGAGGGAAACGAAACAACAGAGACTTTGAACACAGAAACAAACTGAGGGACTTGAGGGAGGGGGGTGGAGGGATGGGAGAGCCTGGTGGTGGGTACTGGGGACACCTAAAGCGTGGAGCACTGGGTGTGGGGAATGGGGAATGAATCTTGAAACACTGGAAAAAAAAATTTAGTAACAATAAAAAAAAATATTAACACACCAAAAAAAAAAAAGACAACTATGAAAGTTATAAGGAAAAATAGAACTTAGTATCAATATTGCTGGCTATAATTTACAATCCAAATTATGGTCTTAATTTTCATCCACTCTATATCATGGATATAAGAATAAGATAAATGTTATCTAGCCATTAGAAACAAAAAATTAAATATGTCATAACTCAGAAAAAACATGGGCTTAACAAAAAAGGAAAAAAAAAAGGAAAAACATGGGCTTAAATACCATCCACATAGTTTAAAAATAGAATCTAAAGGCCGCATTCTTATTAATGACTTTGAGTGATGAAAGTATGGGAAAAATTCAGGTGTGTCTTTGACTTATGTTCAAACATATCTGATGCTTCCTAAGCAAGCATAAAATGAGAAGTATTTTGAAGTGAATGGTATATACAGAAATTGCAATTCATTGTCATTCAACATTAACTAAAATAAACATCAAACTGGGCCAAAAGCATAGAATATAATGAAACAGATATATAAATAAGTGAAAATATTATAAATAAATAATCTGGAAGTTATAACACTTTGTTCCTACTGAACTTTACAGGCTTTGAAGCCATACATTTTTTCAATTTTATCAATATATTTTTGAATAAAAAGATTCCATCTTCCAGGGAATATGCTATCAGTAGAAGATGGAGAGCACTAAAATGGGGTAACAAAACAGAGTATAGGTCCTGTTCTAGGTCCATATCCTCTCAGTAAGATCCATGACATCCTTCCTTAGCAAAGACAAGTCAAATCAGATCACAGAGTCTCCTGCATCTAATACATAGCACAATAGAAAAATCAAGTTAGAGTCAGACAAAATCACTGATAAAACTGTCTAAAAAGGAAGCACAAGCTCACAACATACACTTTGAACTGGAATGGCCACAAGGGAAAAATAGAGATGCTAGTGTATTTAAGCAGAGCCAACGATGTTAAAACCTATTCACAGTAATAGTGGCAAGAAAAGGAAGTAAATTGACATAAATCTTGATATTCTTAATGAAGCCAGTTTTGAGAGGAAAAAAATATATAGGAATAAGAAAGGAACATGGAGATGTAAATTCTTAAGTCTAAGAAATAATGTCAAAAGTAAAATCTCCTACTTAAGAACACATTTCATTAGATGTGGGATGTTCCAAAGGGCTTCTTGTTTTTATCTCTATAGACATCAAGGTAAATAAAACAGGGAACAAAAATGATTAGAAAAATTAAAAAAAAATTTTTCAGGGGTGTGGTAGTTTTAAAATATGTCCATAAATTCTTAGATGTTCCTTCCTTTGGTGGAGCTTAGTTCTCTTCTCCTTGAAGCAGTTATCTTATGCCTGTCTCATTAATTGCATGCAAATTGGGGGCACATTATTCTTATTTTATAGATCTTCAGATCAAAAGAAGCTCTCCTTGAGAAATTACTTAAGCTATTACATCCAAGGGGGACTCATCTCTTGGATCTAATTTAGGTGCCACCATCCTGGACTTTGGAGATGAAAGCTGCCTGGTCTTATATTCGGTAAGTGCATTTCACATATGGAAAGAATGTAAATAATTGAAGGTCAGAAGGCTATGGTTGTTCTTACTTATGTATACTAATTACTTAATTTTCCTCCCTTTGTTAGGACCTAATTCCCTGTCCCTTGAATATGGGCTTACTTTTAATTAATAGACTCTGACAGAAATGAGGGAGCATGTCTCCCAGTATAGATCAGAGAGGCTTCAAGACTTCCATATTACTCTCTTTTGGATTATCGTTTAGAGAAAGCTATGTACCATGAAGTGATATCACTCTATTTGTACTATGAAGATGTCCACGCAATGAGAAACTGAAGTCTCTAGCCAACAGCCAGAAAGAAACTGAAGCCTCCTGCCAACAACCATTTAAATGAGCTTGGAAACTGATTCCATGGCCCCAGTCAAGACTTGAGCTGCTCACCAGCCTGAATAAAGAACTTCATTACTCACTGGGTATTGGTAAAATACTCAGAAGATCTGTGTCTTAATAGAATGAAAGAAAAAAAAAAAAACTAGCCCTAATATTCTGCTAGCAGTTAGGAAGGCTTAAAAGTAATACCTGAAGTTTCTAACTAATTGTAAGTAATTTAACTGTGTTCCAGAACAAAGTGCAGAAATATTTATAGGAGTGCAAAAATAAAACCCAATAACATTAAACTGATGTTTAAATTCTAATAAAATTATTAGATGGCCAAAGAACCAGTTATCTATAATCCATAATATAGGAAAAACTCAATAAAAATAATGAAATGATACACATAACAGAATGGGTACACAAAGACATTAAAGTGTCATTATAACTACATTTGATAAGCTCAAAATTGGGTCATATTAAATATAGACATGAAAGGTTAAAAAAAGAGCCATATCAACCTTCCAGAAGTGAAAAGTTATTTTTTTTCATGAAGTTCTGGAATCTTGAAAAAAGAGCTGTTAATAGAGGCATTCATTTGGGGTGGGGGTGGGGTTGAAGCTTTTCTTTTTCCCACATGTAAAAATGCCATATACATATTTCCAGAGTACCCACAAAGAATTCTATATACAGTCAGTTCTGCTATCATCCTTGTTTTAAAAACAATTTGTTACACACAACCAATATATTAAGAAACAATCTGATCATTAATACAAATTTCATGATTATTTATACTCAATTTCATTCATGAGACACTGGATGAAAACAGGAACTCAGACACATGGAAATGCACAAGTCACACACAAAGACACACATCTCAAAATCCACCAGCTGTTGATGATTTATGAGATGTAAAAATCATGGAAACAAATAAAAATGAAAACACAACTGCTTAAAACCTTGGAGATGCAGCAAAGGCTGCCCTAAAAGGTAAATATATAGAAATATAAGCCTGTCTCAAGAAACAAGAAAGGTCTTAAATATACAACCTAACCTTAAACCTAAAGGATTTGGAGAAAGAATATCAACTAAAGATAAACCTTGAGAGACTGTGGACTCTGAGAAAAAACAGGGTTTTGGAGGGGAGGGCCGTGGGGGGATGGGTGAGCCTGGTGGTGGGTATTAAGGAGGACATGTATTGCATGAAAAAATGGGTGTGGTGCATAAACAATGAATCTTGAAACACTGAAAAAATAAAGTTAAATTAACCCCCCACCAAAAAAAAAAGATATCTACTAAGCTTAAACCCAGCCAGAGAAGAGAATTAATGTAGTATAGAGCAGAGGTCAATGAAATAGAAACCAAAAGAACAGTAGAACAGATCAAGGAAATTAGGAGCTTGTTCTTTGAAAGAATTAATAAGACTGATAAACCCCTGGCCATACTTATCAAAAAGGAAAGAGAAAGGACCCAAATAAAATCATGAAAACATGAACAAAAGAGGAGAGATCACAAACAATACCAAAGAAATACAAACAATTATAAGAACACACTATGAGCAACTATATGCCAACAAATCAGGCAATTTAGAAGAAATGGATGCATTCCTACATATGTATAACTACCAAAACTGAAACAGGAAGAAATAGTAAAACTGACGGACCCATAAAGAGTAGGGAAATTTAAGCAATGATCCAAAAAATCTCCCAAAAAACAAGACCAAGGCGGGATGGCTTCCCAGGGGAATGCTACCAAACAGTTAAAGAAAAATGAATACCTATTCTTCAGAAGCTGTTTTAAAAAACTGAAATGGAAAGAAAACGTCCAAACTCTTTCTATGAGATCAGAATTACCTTGATCCCAAAAACCAGACAAATACCCCATTAAAAAGGAAAATTACAGACCAATATCCCTGATGAATATGGATGCCAAAAATTTCACCAAGATACTAGCCAACAAGATCCAATGGTACATTAAAAGAATTATTCACCATGACTAAGTGGGTTTTATTCCTGGGCTGCAAGGATGGTTCAACATCCAGAAATCAATCAATGTGATACACTACATTAATAGAAGAAAGTACAAGAACTATATGATCCCCACAGTAGATGCAGAAAAAGCATTTGACAAAGTACAGCATCCTTTCTTGATTAAAACTCTTCACAGTGTAGAGATAGAAGGAACATACCTCAATATCATAAAAGCCATATAAAAAGCCCACAGCCAATATTATTCTCAATGGGAGAAACTGAGAGCATCCAAATCTGCAAAGAAGCCAAACTCTAACTTTTCACAGATGATGATGCTCTACATGGAAAACCAAAATGACTCCACGTAAAATTGGTAGAACTCATCCAGGAATTCAGCAACACAGAAAGATATAATATCGATGCACAGAAATCAGCTGTAGTTCTATACACTAACAATGAGACAAAAGAAAGATAAATTAAGGAGTTAATCCCATTTATAATTGTGCCCCAAACCATAAGATATCTAGGAATAAACCTAACCAAAGAGGCAAAGGAGCTGTGCTCTGAAAACTATATAACATTCATGGAAGAAATTGAGGAAGAAAAGAAAAAACATTCCATGTTCATGGATTGGAAGAACAAATATTGTTAAAATGTTTATGTTAATAGAGCAGTTTATATATTCAATCCAAACCCTATCAAAATACCATCAGCTCTGTTCAGAGCTGGAACAAATAATCCAAAAATTCATATGGAGCCAGAATAGACCCCGAGTAACCAAACGAATGTTTAAAAAGGAAACCAGAGGTGGTGGTATCACAATCCTGGACTTCAAGCTCTATTATAAAGTTGTAATCATCAAGACAGTATGGTACTAGCACAAAAACAAACAGAGATCAGTGGAACAGAGACCAGCCATTGCTGGCTTTCCAACGGCACCATGATAAGAGGAATATATCAGCCTCTAGAATCTGGTAAAGGAAACAGATTTTCCTCTAGTCTTCAGAAGAAACAAAGCACTGCTGGTACCTAAATTTTAGCTTAATGAAACCAATTTTGGATTCTAGACCTCCAAGCAATGACATAATAAATCTGTGTTGTTTAAAACCATTAAGCATGCAATCATTTGTTATAGCAGCCATAAAAAATGCATACAAACAATAGAAATGTGTTGTGGGAGATTATAATGTCCAAAAGTAAAATCTGTAAAAAAATTGCATAAAAGCTAAAAGGGAGAAATGGAAATATTTTGCTATAAATTTCTATATTATACTTGGAGTTGTATATCAGTAAATGAAGCAGCCTGTGATAATTTATATATGCATACTATAAATCCTAAAATAACTACTAAATCACACAACAAAAATTAGATAAAACCAACAAGGGAGATAATATGGAATCATGAAAGATAATATATATGCAAAAAAAAAGAACAAAGAAGAGATGCAACAAATAGAAAACACTTTGTTACTTCAGCAAAAGCTGGCCAACATTGATTAATACACCAGTTAAACTATCCTTTAAAAATAAATCAGCAGCAGAAGTGCCTGGGTGGCTTAGTTGGCTAAGTATCTGACTCTTGGTTTTGGGTCAGGTCATGATCTCATGATTGTGGGATCAAACCTCACATTGGGCTGTGCTCAGTGTGGAATCTGCTCCCTCTTTCTCTCATTCACTCACACTCTCTCTCTCTCTCTCTCTCAAACAAATAAAATCTCAAAATATATACATATATAAACCAGCAGACATTGTCATATACACAAAAAAACCTTTATCTTGAGGCGCCTGGGTGGCTCAGTTGGTTAAGCGACTGCCTTTGGCTCAGGTCATGATCCCGGAGACCGGGGATCGAGTCCCACATCGGGCTCCCTGCTCAGCGGAAAGCCTGTTTCTCCCTCTCTCACTCCCCCTGCTTGTGTTCCCTCTCTGGCTGTGTTTCTCTCTGTCAAATAAATAAAATCTGTTAAAAACAACAACAACAACAACAACAACAAAAAGCCTTTATCTTACTTTATTAATTAATGCTTTGAATAAAATGATCTTTTAAATTTAACCAAGCAACTCAGAGTTGAATCAAAATAAAATTTAAATTGGAGAAGGTATCACAAATTTGTAAGGCTTGATTACATTAATATTATATAGGCATAATATTTTTGAATATTAATATTATAAATCTAAGTTAAAAATAAGAAAAAATAAAGAAATGGAAATACAAATATTTGAATATGCCTAAGTTTATTGACAGTCGGAGTTAAATCATACCACATTTAAGGTAAAACGTTTTGGCCTTAAAAACTAATTTCTGTACTTATACTTTTTTAACACAGAGGAAAATTTAGGTATTTTATATAAAGTTCATTAATTCTTACATTTTCATATCTAATTATTTTATGTTAAGTTAATTTTTATACTATTTTGTTAAAAGAACCTGCAGAGTAAAATGTCAAAATCTCGAAGTTTTGACTATCCATTACTCTCTTTTTATCTGAAGTCTATAAATGAAAGTCTATGAGTCTATCTGTGAAGGCTAAAAACTGTCCAACTAAAATTGATAATATTTACTTCTAAGAGCTGAGATTTAGGGTGACTTTCTTTACATCTTCTTTTACTTTCCATGTTGCTTTGGAAATCTTGCCATTTGCAATGATGTGGATGGAACTAGAGGGTATTATGCTAAGTGAAATAAGTCAATCAGAGAAAGACAATTATCATACTTATCATATGATCTCACAGATATGCAGAATTTAAGAAACAAGGCAGAGGATCATAGGGAAATAAAGGAAAAAATGAAACAAGACAAAACCAGAGAGGGTAACAAACCATAAGAGACTGTATCTTAGGAAACAAACTGAGTGTTGCTGGAGGGGAGGGAGGTAGAAAGATGGGGTGGTTGGGTGATGGACATTAGGGAGGTTATGTTGTGGTAAGCACTATGTATTGTATAAGACTGATGAATCACAGACCTATACCCCTGAAACAAATAATACGTTCTACGTTAATTTAAAAAAGAACATGTTAAACAACTTAAATTGTTCAAATTCATTTTTTAGAAGTTTTTTTAAAAAATATTTTTTATCTAGGGGCACCTAGATGACTGAGATGGTTAAGTATATGCTTTTGGCTGAGGTTATGATCTCAAGGTCCTGGGATCTAGCACTACATCAGGCTCCCAGTTCAGCGGGGAGTCTCTTTCTCCCTCTCCCTCCACGTCTCCCCCATGCTTGTGCTCAGTCTCTCTTTCAAATGAATAAACAAAATCTTTAAAAATACACATTTTTATCTATAGGTAAAAATTAATCATATCCTCCTAAAAGATGAAATATAATGAACATTAAATGAGAATATCTGAGAGAGATGAGAATATATGAGAAAATGCAGGGTGAACTAGAATGATGTCAGTAATTGTTTTAATTGAATTGTTACTTAGTCTTTTGCCCCTGCCAACAGAGTACATTTAGAAACTTCTAGTCAAGACGCCACACTGAGAAGATGGAGGACTTTTTCCTGTCTTAAGCTTTTAAATGAGGGAAAAAAATGTGATTTAAATACACACACACACACACACACACACACACACACACTAAGCTAAGCTAAGCTAAGCTAAGCTAAGCTAAGCTAATGAGAGGAAACATGAAAATGCCAGAAATAGAGGGCACCCAAAGCCTCAGCAACAAGTCAGAGTTGAAACCATGTTGGGATGACTGGTGGCTCAGTTGGTTAAGCATCTGCCTTCAGTTAAGGTCATGATCTCAGGGTCCTGGGATGGAGTCTGGTGTCTGGCTCACTGCTCAGCCAGGAGTTTGCTCAAGGATTCTTTCTTCCTCTGTCTCTTCCCCTGTTCTGGCTCTCTCTTGTTTTCTCTCTCAAATAAATAAATCTAGAAAGAAGGAAAGAAGGAAAGAAAGAGAGAAAGAGAGAGAGAACGGGGAGAGAGAGAAAGAGGGAGAGAGAGAGAAAAAGAGAGAGAGAGAGAGAGAGAGACAGAGAGAGAGAGAGAGAGAGAGAGAAAGAAAGAAAGAAAAAGGAAGGAGGGAAGGAAGGAAGGAACGAATGAACGAACGAACTATGCAGTCTCTCTGTGATGTCAAGAACCTGAACTCTGTATGCTGACTGATAAGAAACCCGAGAATCCAGCACCACAGTTACTGCAGTAGGTCCGGGAAGAGACCAGAGGCCCCTCCCAGGGTGGCCGCCCCAGTAATGAAATAACTGACTGTAAGGCTATGTTTTGGAGACAAGACTCCATGCAATCACTTGTGATTTGAAACAGAAGAACATAGTACATTAAACAATGAAGTCATGAGAAGCAGGATAATCTTGAGGCCTGACATATGGTAAGAGCTGAATAAATGTTAGGAATTATAATTATTAATCATATATTTCAACTGACAGAAACTAACAACTAGCTTCCTTCCAGCCTCCTTTACATAAGAACAGAAAAAGATCCAGAAAAAGCTAGAGATAGAGTAGAGCCTGAGTGTCACAGTTCAGAGACCCTCTGTGAGAAGTCTACTTTGAAGAGAACTCTTCATTGAAACAACACTCAAGACAGCTAAACTTAGGGGCCTGCCTCCTCACAGATCAAAGGCCAACATGTAGAAATCAGGATCTTGAAAGAGTTTATCTGTTCTAATCATCTAAAATCTAGAAGGTAACTCTAAGCTTTTTATGCAAAACCTCTAATTATACCAACAAGCAAAAGGCAATGCTCTATCCAACAAATCTCTGTTAACATCAGAAAGGTATAGGAAAATTCAATTTAGAATCCTGAAAAATATTGCATGTAATAAAGGTTATCATTTCCTCCACCTTTACCAAGTTAATGCTAACTACCATCCCCGATCCCCTGCTCTCAGACTCATCACTCCACACGCATCAACAGAAAACCCAGACTGATTCCTTCATAAAATTTAGTGAATCACATCAGTCTGAGGTAGCTCCATATACTTTATTATTTCTAAATTTTTAAGTTGAAATGTAATACAGAAAAATATTTAAGTAAATACAAAATAATATAAAAATCAAACAAAATTATATACAAAAATATACAGCTCTAATTCTAAACCTGAACATACTCATATAGCTCCCACTCAAAAAAAAAAGTATTTATCAGCATCTCCTTGAGTATTCGTTACACTCCTCCTATATCCTAGCCCCCTTCACAGAGATTCTGATTCCTATCAGAATTTATATAATAGATGCATATTGTATGCATTCCTTTGTGTCTGGCTTTTCTTATTATATTATCATGATTAGGACAGTGGCATTAATCTATGATGTTGCTAATGGCAGTAATTTTTTTTTCATTGCTGTATGGGATTCAATTTCATGAGTACACCAAAAATTATTTATCCATTCTATCTGCTTATGAACATTTAGGTAGTTTCTGGGTTTTAACTATTGTGAATAGTGCTGCTATAAATATTTCTGTGTATGGCCTATAGTGCATGTATGCATACATATCTGTTGGGTATATAATTAGGAATTCTAAAATAGGTAAATGTTCAGGTTGAGCCAAAGATGCCTCAAAGTTTTCTAATGTGGTTTCACAAATGCATTCCCAAAGCCACATGTAAGTGTTTCACCCTCCCTACATTCTTTTTTTTTTTTTAAGATTTTATTTATTTATTTGACAGAGAGAAACACAGCTAGAGAGGGAACACAAGCAGGGGGAGTGCAAGAGGGAGAAGCAGGCTTCCCACAGAGCGGGGAGCCCGATGTGGGGCTCGATCTTGGGTCTCTGGGATCATGACCTGAGCCTAAGGTAGTCGCTTAGCCAACTGAGCCACCCAGGCACCCCAGTCTCCCTACATTCTTGACAACACTAGGAATTGTCAGTAATTTTTATTTTGGTTCTTATGGTTGGTGTGCACTGAAATCTCATTATGGTTTCATTTTGTATTTCCCTAATTACTAATTAGTTTCAGCCCTTTTCATGTCTCCTGGCTATTTGAATAACCTGTCTTGTGACATGCCTATACGAATTGTCAACCGCTTTTCTATTGGAATGTTTGTCCTTATTGATTTGGAAGAATTCTTTACTCTATATATGGAGAAGTCCCACTTTAAAACTAAAGCAGTTGTAGGCAAACAAAAATCCTTCTATTTGAATATTATTTAAATGATATATATATATATATAACACTAAAATATAAAGCCTTGTGGGACACCTGGGTGCTACAGCTGGTTAACCATCTGGCTCTTGGTTTCAGCAGCTCAGGTCACAATCTTATGGTGGTCATGGGATCTGGGATCGAACCCTACGTGGGACTCTGCACTCAGTATGGAGTCTGCTTCACATTCTTTCTCCCTCCTTCTCTGCCTCTCCCTACTCATGCTCTCTCTCAAAAGAAATAAATAAAATATTTAAAAAAATAAAAATATAGTCTCTCCATATAGATTAAGAAGTATAGCGACAGTGATGAGGATGGTAAAGAATACGTATGTATGTTTATATATCTTCACAGGGAAAGCTAATATTTACTGAGAGTATATTCTACACTAAAGAGATTTACATGCAGTTTTTCCTAAATTTTTCTTAAATATTTCCCAATAAACATAATGAGGTACATATTATCTCTCTGCCACAGAGATCACTGGGTCTCAAGTAAGGCAACTTGCCCAACGAAGGTCACATAGTTAGAGAAGTGGCACCACCTGTATCTCAATGGGCGCCTCTCTGGTCATGAATACAACATGAATACAAAATTACCTGAAGTATCTGAAGAGAAAACTGAAGCACTGCATCCAGCAGAAAGGTACCAAATGAAAATTCAAGGGAAAGAGTCAAGAAGAAACTGAGGGCTTCTCTTCATTTGGGGAAAAAAAAATAAGGTTTTGTTCCATCCTCAGATGTTGTTACAGGGAAGAGTCATTTGTTAAGTTATATTTCAAAGAGATTGTTTCTAACATACAATACATATTTGCATAGTAGACACTCAGAAAATATTTCTTGGATTAAACAACAGAATATTTTTAAAAAGGTTTTTTTAATTTATTTGACAGAGAGAAACACAGCTAGAGAGGGAACACGAGCAGGGGGAGTAAGAGAGGGAGAAGCAGGCCTCCCACAGAGCAGGGAGCCCAATGCAGGGCTCGATCCTGAGACTTTGGGATCATGACCTGAGGCATGCCACTCAATGACTGAAACACCCAGGTACCCCTAAACAACAGAATTTTAATTTTACTTTTTCTATAAACACAGAGAACTTCTAAATCATTAATGCAGAGTGTCTTTATTCAGGTCTAATAAGAGGGAAAAAAAGAAATTAAAATATTGCCTATGTATTCAGTGTCAAAAAAGGAGACAGATATTGTACAATGCAATGCACGGCTTTGTAACACCTTTTCTATAAAAGAAATTGCTGATAGAGATTTAAACTTGAAAAAGAATTCACTGGCACATATTTGACAAAGAAAAGCTGACTTCTTTTTTTTTCTTTTTTAACAATTTACACCTGCAGACAAAATCTTTCCAAGTAAGTAACCCATTCCAATTCCAACTAAAAGAAAAATCACACTCTAAACTAAAATTAATATGCTCCAAATATATTCATAGATTTGCAAGCAAATTAACACACCCTTAGACACAGAGTGACATATTCTTAAACATATATATATGTACTTGCTGTACAAATATATATAAGTATCTAAAGTGAAAGACCTTACCTGTTTATTCATCCCCTCATCCACCATGAATAGCCCACTTTGGACTATTTTTCAAAGATTTTTCCAAGTTCAGCTATAGAGTTCTCTCCCTATTTCCTGACCTTTTTAGGATAAACCAATGTGTCACAGCTTCTTTCTGGAATCTGGAGCTCACATCCACTGTTACTGACTTGACCTATGCCAATTTAACTTTTCTCAGAATCAGATTCTCTACAGAGACAGTAGGCAGCTCCCAGTGGCTGTCAGGAATTCAGAGTGGAGTTCTTCCCCACAACCTCACCAGCAGGTAGAATGTTAGAGTGAAAGCAAGTTCAAGTCTGATTTTCTACACCTGGAGACATTTTACTCTACGGGCACAAAAAATACATAATCTGCACATCAACTCAATGTAGTGCCTACTTCTTGTCTTATAAATTCCTCCTGTGAAATAACTGCTCAAGGGCAGATATAAAATTATACTGAAGAATAATACTGCCTTCAAATTAGATCAGGAGGCGGAATCCTCTATTGTCGGTAAAACAAGACATAACAGAGTTTTGACACTGAGGAATCTTCAGAGATGATTCCTATTTGGCCAGATTCATATAACCTAGTTACAAAGACTCAGATGCTGTTACATTAGGTCTAGCTAGCTGCAGACATTAACAACTGAAAAGTTACTTCTAGTATTACTCTCCTTATGTATCTTCAGTACAGACTCAATGATACTTGCAGCTTTTGCTTTTACTACTTTCTAGAATGTAGATGCTTAACTAGGATAATTCACATGCTAACTGTTTGCATCACCAGACAGGCTAACCTCAACCATTTTCAAGACTATACTGAGATACAACTCTCAACCAACAGAGTGGCCAGGAGGATTGCAGAGGTATAATTCCCACATAATCCATGAGTAGCTGGCAGGTTCTGCCACAGCCTTGTTTCTTAAGAGAGTAAAACCTCAATCCCCTGCTATGACGAGAAGTTGAGTAGGTGGCTTATTTGCACCACAACTGCATTCCCTATGCCATGGTCCCCATCAGAGCCAGGTGCTCTGGTAAATTCTCTTGTTGGGCCATTTCTCTGATTGGGCACATCATTGGGCACATTCCCAGAAACCCATTCCCCAGAACCTCCCAGGCCTAAGTATCTCAAGCATATCTTTGAAGGAAGAGCTCAAATCTCATTTTCCTAAAAGTCAAAGCCAATGTCTTCTTTTCACTTCCAACAACTTCCTATTATCATTACTTAATTATCTTTTATACCAAAGATCCCTTCCTTATATATTTCTTGGACAGTGAGGTATGATTGCAGATAATAGGCTCATACATTCAAAAAAAAAAAAGGCTCAATTACAACTTTTTTTTCAACACCTTGCACATTTAGTTAACTTCTAATTTTTATAACTCTTAAAACAATAGGTTGTTTATATCTGTTTTTCCTAGACAGTATAGAGAAAGCCTAGAATTTCAAAATTATAATGAGTTGCTTGCCTTCTCTTGAGAGAAAAATGCCAAACATGCTTCATTGGAGAAGCCTTTTCCTAAAGGCGACAAATAAGATTCTCAGTTGTAACCTTTGTCGCTCAAGTAGAGAAAAGCACAAGTTTATATTCTGAAGGCATTTTTCTTCATCTACACCCATGATGTCAGTTTTTAGCTTATATATTGAGACACTTGCTTAAGAATATTGTTTATAACTTGTAGGAAATGCATTCCATCTTTATATGTTATATATGTTATATAGTACAGTAGGGAATTGAAAGAGGATGTGGAATTTTCTACATTTGGTTGTTTTCCACCAAAATCCTTTCGGTATATAGTTACTAAATACATTCTTTATATATTAGACACTGTTCTAGAAATTAGAGATTCAATGGCAAAGAGAGTGCCCCGCTTTCATGGAGTTCACAAATGGAATAACTCACACTACACATTGTTCTGTAACTTTTTTTTCCTATTAGAAATGTATAATGTTAGAAAAAAATTCCAAATGATTAATGCAGCTATCTCCCCTAATCCCAAGTAACCGCTAATCCCCTCTCAATTGTGTGCTGCATTGAGTGATCTGCTTCCAAAGAGTAGACTATGGAAAGCAGGGAAATGAAATTTTGCAGTGGAAAGATCTGACAAACGCTACCTCGGCTGGGTGATCAAACTTAATATCAGCAATAAGTCATGTGGATACCATGTGTTCTTGGCATAATGTGATGCAAACAAGACTTACCTCTATAGCCTTCTTCCCCAAAAGCCAGAACTCTAATCATGAGAAAAATATCAGAAAAATTAAAATTTAGGGAATTATACAAAATATCTAACACTACTCTGAACTGCCAAGGTACTCAAAAACAAAGAATTCAGAGAAATGGTCACAGTTTAGGGACACCTAAGAAGCCATGACTGAATATCCAGGTTCTCGCTGGGATCCTGGATCCTGGAACGGAAAAAGGATATTAGGGAAAAACTAGGGAAAAATGAATAAAGAGTTTAGTTAACAGTAATATACTAATACTGGTTCCATAACAGTTCCAGAAATGGCATAGTGTAATGTAAACTGTTAGTAAAGGGTGAGAGGCATAGGAGAAATACCTGCATTACCTTTGTAACATTTCTGCAAAAGATATACTAAAATAAAAATGCTTATGCAAAATATATACATATATATACATATATGACTCAGTCATTAAGTGACTACCTTCAGCTCAGGTCATAATCCCCGAGTCCTGGGATGGAGTCCCACATCAGGCTCCCTGCTCATTGGGAAGCCTGCTTCTCCCTCTCATTCCCCCTGCTTGTGTTCCCCCTTGAGATGTGTTTCTCTCTGACAAACATTTATATTATATTATATATATGTGTATATATATGTATATATATATTATGTAGCATATTATATATATATCCATGTAGTTACCATTCCCAGTACTCATTAGTGTGAACATGCAAGTTTCCAAGGGACACTGTTTTCCTTCTCTTGAGGATGTCCTATCCCATTTCTTGTTGTTCAGGTTTACTGATGATGAATTCTCTTATTTTTATGTCTATGAAACTCTTTGTTTCATATTCATTTTGAAAATATTTTCACTGGCAAATAAGTATAAGTAAACAGCTTTTTTTTTTCTCTCTCTCCATACTTCAGAGATGTTGCTCCAGTATTTTCTAACTTGTACTATTTATGGCAAGAATTCTCCTACCATCTTTATCTTTGTTTCTGTGTATATCAAACAGTTATTTTCCTCTGGATGCTTACAATATATCGCTGGTTTTTAAGAAATCTTATTTTTATGTACATCGTTGTAGTTTTCTTCATATGTTCTATGTTGGGGATTTGTGGAGATTTTTGGATCTGTGGGTATAGTGAGTTGAACGGTGGCTCCCCAAAAGTTATATCCATCATATGGGACCTGTGAATGTGACCTTGTAACGTCTCTGAAGATACAATTAAGTTAGGTTCTCAAAATGAGATCATCCTCAATTATTTTGGTGGGTGCTAAGTCTAACAATTGTCCTTATAAAAGAAGACCCAGAGAAATTAGGATCCACTGAGGCTCAGGTGCGTTAAGATGATAATAGAGACTAGAGCTTTGCAGCCATAAGCTAAAAAAATACCTGGAGTGACCAGAAGTTGGAAAAGGCTTAGAAGATCCTTGCTTAGAAACTTCAAAAAGAGCATGGCTTTGCCAACACTTTGATTCGGGACTTCTGCTTGAAGCCAACATATTTGTGGTAATTTGTTATGACAATCCAAGAAAACTAATAGTATGGGTTTATGTCTTTAATCAAATTTGAAAAAAAAATTCTGGCCCATTATTTCCTCAAATTTTCTTATTCTTTCATTTTTTATAATTGGGAACTTTGATTACATATATAGTTAGCCAATTAAAGTTTTCCCAAAGTTCCCTAATGCTCTGTTTATTTCAGTCTTTTTCTCTCTGCATTTCATTATGTATAGTTTTTCTTACTCTGTCTCCAAATTCACTAATCTTTTCTTCTGAAATGTATAATTTGCTATTAATCTCATTCATTATACTTATCTCAGACACTACAGTTTTCACCTGTAGAAGTTTATCTTGGCCTTTTAAAAATATTCTGTGTATCTCTATATATTCAGTCTCTCTAGCTTCTTTTTCTTTTTAAGACTTTTATTTATTTATTCGAGAGAAAGGGAACATGGCAGGGAGAGACAGAGGGAGAAACAGACTTCCCACTGAGGAGGGAGCCCAACATAAGGCTTAACCCAGGACCCTGGGATCATGACCTCAACCGAAGGCAGATGCTTAACTGACTGAGCCACCCAGGTGCCCCTAGACTCTAGCTTCTTAACATGTGGAATGCAATCTTAGTAACTCTTCTAATGCCTTCATCTGCTAATTGGATCATCTGTGTCAATTCTGAGTCAGTTTCAGCTGATTTAAAAAAAATTGACTATTGGGGCGCCTGGGTGTCTCAATTGGTTAAGTGACTGACTGCTTTCGGCTCAGCCCCAAATTGGGCTCCCTGCTTGGTGGGAAGCCTGCTTCTCTCTCTCACTCCCCCTGCTTGTCCCTCTCTGGCTGTTTTTCTCTGTGTCAAATAAATAATTTTTTTTAAATTGACTATGGATTATATTTTTCCTTTTATTTCCATGATGATAATTTTCATTGAATGCTAGAAAATATGTCTTAGTCTGCTCAGGCTGCCATAATAAAAATACTAAAGACTTAGCAGTTTAAACAACAAATATTTGTCGCAGTTCTGGAGACTGAGAAGTCCAAGATCAAGACACTGACAGGTTTGATGTCTAGTAAGGATCTACTTCTTGGTTCATAGCTGGCTATCTTCTGACTGTGTCCTCACATGGTAGAAGGGATGAGGGTGTTCTCTGGGGTCTCTCTTGTAAGGGTACTAATTCCAACCATTTCTTAAAGTGCCCACCTCCTAATACCATCACATTGGAGACAGGTTTCAACAATGAATTTTCAGAGGACACAAATATTCAATCTGTAGCATTATTTTACATTTTAGCTTCTGGTTTTTAAAATTAAATATTCTTGGTGTTTATTCTAGGAAGTTATAAAGTTACTTTATAATAATTTAATATATTTGCATCATACTTTTCTGCTTACTTAGGCAGGACTAGAACAACACTGAGTTTTGTGTTAATTTTCCCCAGGACAGAAGCAATACCATTCTGAGGACTGTAACCAATTCTTCATGAATTAGAAGGTCTGAGGGATGTCCTGGTGTTGGGGCAGGGGGGAACTTGGTATATATTAAATGTACCTAGAGTCCTTTCTAGTATATACCTCCCTAGATTAGTTGTTCTCAAGTGCCTTCAAATACTTGCCTTTTATATTTTGTCCAGCTTTAATAATTGTTATTGGCAGAAGATTTAGTCTGTTACTCTGCCATGACAACAACCAGTACTCTTTCTGTTACTTGGAAAGCTTTTTAAAATACTAATGTTTGGGTCTCACTCCAGACTAATTAAATCAGAATATTTGTGAGTGGGGTCCAGGCATCTATACCTTTAGGTTCTTTCCAAATGATACAAAGATGAGTAGAGAACTGAGAAGCACTGGTCGAGGTTGACTAGCATACTGACAGGTGGCCTGGACTTCTTTAATCCAAATAAAAATCCCTGTGGTGTAGACTTTGGAAAGAAATTTGAATTCAAGAGTCTTGGTGGATGGATAAAAAGCTCCTGGTCCTGATAGGCAAGAATAATTTCTGGCAGTAATATCCTTTCTCTTTTTCTAGCTCCAGTGCATCATTGGCAATTTCCACAGAAGCTCATTCTCGTTAAGTGAGCTGGATTCATGGTAATCACCCCAGATATAACTGAGAAAGGAAACTGGAGTAGTTTTTCCACAGCTCTTCAATTCATTCTTAGACTTTCCCATTGCTCACTTCCACTCTTAACACATGCTACCTCTTATATCAGGGCTATTCCAGAGTTTTGACCAGAAATATATTTTTGGGAATCTTTGTTTTAACTACATGGGGTTTTAGGTTTCTAGAAAATGGGGGAGGTTAGGGTTCTAAGAAATCCCTTGGCTTTATTACCTTCAAATTCTTTAATATGAAAGTCTTGTGTTGGGGCACCTGGGTAGCTCAATCATTAAGGGTCTCCCTTCAGGTCAGGTCATGGTCCCAGAGTTCTGGAATTGAGACCCATGTCGAGCTCTTGGCGGGAAGCCAGCTTCTCCTTCTCTCACTCCCCCTAGTTGTGTTCCCTCTCTAGCTGTGTTTCTGTCAGATAAATAAATAAAATCTTTTAAAAATATGAAAGTCTTGTGATGACATTCTTAGATTTATATCACATTTATGAATTTATTCTTGATTTTACATTTCTTATGTAAATGTAATAAGTCTGGAGTTGAATACAAATGGCATGAGTCATAATGATCTGATAGTTTTAGGTTACAAAACAAAATAATTTGGCTCAGACTAAATGTAAAATTCATTCATTCATTCATTCATTCATTCATTCATTCATTCATTCATTTGACAGAGAGAGATCACAAGTAGGCAGAGGCAGGCAGAGAGAGCAGAGAAAGCAAGCTCCCTGCTGAGCAGAGAGCCAAATGCGGGACTCAATCCCAGGACCCTGAGATCATGACCTGAGCCAAAAGCAGAGACTTTTTTAAATTTTCTTTTTTAAGATTTTATTTATTTGACAGAGAGAAACACAGCCAGAGAGGGAACATAAGCAGGGGGAGTGAGAGAGGGAGAAGCAGGCTTCCCGCCTAGCAGGGAGCCCGATGTGGGGCTCGATCCTGGGTCTCCAGGATCATGACCTGAGCCGAAGGCAGTCGCTTAACCAACTGAGCCACCCAGGCGCCCCCAAAAGCAGAGACTTTAACCCACTGAGCCACCCAGGCGCCCTAGATGTAAAATTTTTATTTCTACAAAGTTTATAGTATTTCATCTCCTTTTCTTCTACCCTTAGAAAAAAGCATACAAATCAAAGTGGCTAATATTCTTCTTAAACAAAGAGTCAAATAATTCAATAAGCTTTGATGCTTAAGTCATAAATATTCAAGAATACGATTTTGCCAAATTCCCGCTTCCCTAATAGCTTACTGGGAGGATACCCATCTCTTTCCTTTGTCTCTTTTTATGTGATTTAAGCAGGGGATTCTTCTGTGTGTACTTGAATAAAATCTGTATTGTATTTTTCTTGAATGTAATGTTTTATATATATATATATCTTTAAGTATTTTGAAGTATGCTTCGAGTAAAAAATGTTCTTGTTGGAAATAAAAACAAAAAACAAAAGCTTTAACTCAAAGTACTCATTTTTTTTTTCAGAAGTACTCATTTAAAATAAAGTATTTCAGAGGGGAGGTGGGAGGATGGGTGAAATAGAAGAAAGGGATTGAAAGTACACTTATCATGATAAGCCCTGAGTAATGATGTATATAGGATTGCTGAACCACTATATTATATTCCTGAAACTAATAGAACATTGTATGTTAACTCTATTGGATAAAACTAAAAGCTTAATAAAAATCATCATCACACCAAAACAAAACAAAAGAAACTTCTATTAGATGCTCTACTTTATGTGGAATGTGAGAGACACACTTAAAACTCAATAGTTACCCCTTGAGCAAACGGCAAAAAGCTAACTGTTTCACTATTCAAGTCATTGACCACTCATTGATTATTAACTCCTGAAGTATAGGTCTTTACTGGCATTAAGGAATCATGATCCCTGGGCAACATGTTACTTCACCAAATCCAAAATCATAACCCAATGATGACTGACTATTCCTAAAAAATTCCTTTCCTTTTACAGATACTCATGTGACTAAAAAAAATATTTTCGTTGTCTCCTCACAGTAAAACTTCTCTCTCAAATAAGATGATGACTACTGATTCAGCCCCAATTTTTACTATAAAAGTCCAGAATCTCATCAAGCAACAAAAATTTAGGGAAAAAGCCAGAAATAGACCAAGAAGAAAACACAATAAATAAAAAAGAGACCAACTTCTGATGCAAGTATAAAAGAAATTCAAGATTGTTTAGAATAAAGTTTGATGATATTTGTTAAGTCTCACACATATTTGAAGTATGACTCCATCTCCATTAAAAACTAAATGCAAAAAATTAGGTTTAAATTTAGCCCAAGAGGACTTCTGTTAGGCAAAAGGTATAATCTGTGCTTAATAGATACTGAGCAAATGAATAACACTCAGAGTTATCCAACATCTGGCAAGATTACTGAAAGGGTCTGCAGAAAATCCCTGCCAGAGATCCTTAGGCAAAAGGCATCCCAGGTGCCTTTAATGGTTGTTTAGAAATAGTCACCAAACTGCCTCTTAAAAACCTTTTTCTTCACTGTATAATATAAGCTCATCATGATTTATGGAAGGTAACATATATTTCAAAGGGACGTCGCTGACACCTGCTGTAGATCAAATTACATTGCTAAGTGCAACTGGGGAGGAAGTAAGAATAAAAGGAAAGGAAGTAAAAAAAAAGAAAGAAAAGAAAAACTGATGAAAGAAGGAGGGAGAAAACCAAATCCAAAGTCCAAGTTATTAGATTCTTTTCTTTTTTTTAAGATTTTATTTATTTATTTGACAGAGAAAAACACAGCGAGAGAGGGCACACAAGCAGGGCAAGTGAGAGGGGGAGAAGCAGGCTTCATGCCCAGCAGGGAGTTCGATGCAGGGCTCCTGGATTCTGGGAACATGACCTGACCCAAAGGCATCCCTCATTCTTAGGCGCCCCTAGATTCTTTTTTTAAAATAATTTATTTTATTTTTTCAGTGTCCCAAGATTCATTGTTTATGCACCACACCCAGTGCTCCATGCGATACATGCCCTCCTTAATACCCACCACCAGGCTCACCCATCCCCCCACCCCCTCCCTTCCAAAACTCTCAGTTTGTTTCTCAGAGTCCAGTCTCTCATGCTTTGTCTATGTCTCTGATTTATCCCTGTTCACATTTCCTTTCCTTCTCTTAATGTCCTCCACGTTACTCCTTATGCTCCACAAGTAAGTGAAATCATATGATAATTGACTTTCTCTGCTTGGCTTTTTTCACTCAGCATAATCTCCTCTAGTCCTATCCATTTGATACAAAAGTTGGGTATTCATCCTTTCTGATGGAGTTGTAATATTCCATTGTATATACAGATCATATCTTCCTTATCCATTCATCTATTGAAGGGCATCTTGGCTCTTTCCACAGTTTGGTGTTTGTGGCCATTGCCACTATGTACATTGGGGTACATATGGCCCTTCTTTGCACTACATCTGTATCTCTAGGGTAAATACCCAGTAATGCAAATGCAGGGTCACAGGGTAGGTCTCCATTTTTAATATTTTAAGGAATCTCCACATTGTTTTCCATAGTGCCTGCACCAACTTGCATTCCCACCAACAGTGTAAGAGGGTTCTGCTTTCTCCACACCCTCTCCAACACTTGTTTCCTGTCCTATTAATTTTGGCCATTCTCACTGGTGTAAGGTAGTATCTCAATATGGTTTTGATGTGAAATTCCCTGATGGCTAATAATGATGAACATTTTTCCCTGTGTCTGTTAGCCATTTCTGTCTTCTCTAGAGAAGTGTTTGTTCATGTCTTCTGCCCATTTTTTGATGTGATCATCTTTTTGGGGGGATGTTGAGTCTGAGGAGCTCTTTATAGAGCTTTGATATCAGCCCTTTGTAGTGTCATTTTCAAATATCTTCTCCCATTCCATGGGTTGCCTCTTTGTTTTGTTAACCATTTCCTTTGCTGTGCAGAAGATTTTTTATTTTGATGAAGTTCCAAAAGTTCAGTTTCGCTTTTGTTTCCTTTGCCTCTGGAGACGTGTCTTAAAAGAAGTTGCTGTGGCCAATATCAAAGAGGTTACTGCCTCCATTCTCTTCTAGGACTCTGATGGATTCCTGCCTCATGTTAAGGTCTTTCATCCATTTCCAGTTTATCTTTGTGCATGATGTAAGAGAATGGTTGAGTTTCATTCTTCTATATGTAGCTATCCAATTTTCTCAGCCCTATTTTTTGAAAAGATTGTCTTTTTTCCACTGGATATTTTTTTCTGCTTTGTCAAAGATTATTTGACCATAGAGTTGAGGGTCCATATCTGGACTCTCTAATCTGTTCCATTGGTCTATTTGTCTGTTTTTGGGACACTACCATGCTGTCTTGGTGATCATACCTTTGTAATAAAACTTGAAATCAGATAACCTGATGCCCCCAGCTTTATTTTTCTTTTTCAACATTTCCTTAGCTATTAGGGGTCTTTTCTAGTTCCACAGAAATTTTAAGATCGTTTGTTCCAGAACATTGAAAAATGCTGGTGGAATTTTGATGGCATTGAAAGTATAGATTGCTCTAGGCAGGATAGACAGTTTATCAATGTTTATTCTTCCAATCCATGAGCATGGAATGTTTTTGCACCTTTTTGTGTCTTCTACAATTTATTTCATGAGTGCTCTGTAGTTTCTCAAGTACAGATCCTTTACCTTTTGGTTAGGTTTATTTCAAGGTATCTTAGAGTTTTTGGTGCTATAGTAAATGGAATCTATTTTCTAATTTCCCTTTCTATATTTTCATTGTTAGTGTATAAGAACACAACTTATTTCTGTGCATTGATTTTGTATCTTACCATATTACTGAATTGCTGTATGAGTTCTAGTAGTTTGGGGGTGGAACTCAACCACAAGAAAAAGTTTGGAAGGAATTCAAACACTTAGAAGCTAAAGACCATCCCCTGCTCAAGAATGTTTGGAACAAACAGGAAATCAAAGAAGAATTTAACTATTTCATGGAAACTAATGAGAATGAAGACACATCAGTTTAAAACCTATGGGATATGGCAAAGGCAGTCCTAAGGGGGAAATACATAACCATCTAAGCCTCACTCAAAAAAAGTTGAAAAATCTCAAATGCACTAACTCTCTTTACATCTTAAAGAACTGGAAAATTAACAACCATATGAGCCAACCCCACACACAAGAAAGGAAATAATTAAGATTAGAGCAAAGATCAATGAATTAGAAACTAGAGATGCAGTAGTAGAACACATCAATGAAATAAGAGCTGGGGTTTTTTTTGTTGTTTTTTTTTTTTCTAATATTTGATTTGACAAAGAGAAACACCGCGAGACAGAGAACACAAGCAGGGGTAGTGAGAGAGAAACAGGCAGGGAGCCCGGTGTGGGCCTCGATCCTGGGACTCTGGGATCATGACCTGAGCCAAAGGCAGATGCCTAACAACTGGGCCACCCAGATGCCCCAAGAAGCTGGTTCTTTGAAAGAATTAATAAGATTGATAAACCACTGGCCAAACTAATCCAAAATAAAAGAGAGAGGACCCAAATTAATAAAATTAAGAATGAAAGGGGAATGATCATGACTAACACCAAGGAAATAGAAATAATCATCAGAAATTATTATCAACAGTTATATGCCCATAAGTTAAACAACCTAGCAAATACGGATGCATTCCTGGAAACCTATAAACCTTCAAGATTGAAATAGGAAGAAACTGAAAACCTGAATAGACCAATATCTAGTAACAAGATTGAAGCAGTGATCAAAAACCTCCCAGAAAACAAGAGCCCGGGACCTGACGGATTCCCTGGGGAATTCTACCAACCATTCAAAGAAGAAATAATACCTATTCTCCTGAAACTGCTTCAACAAACAGAAACAGAAGGAAAACTTCCAGACTTTTTCTATGAAGCCAGCATTACTTTAATCCCCAAACCAAACAAAGACCCCATCAAAATGGAGAATTTCAGACCAAGAATATGGATGCCAAAATTCTCAACAAGATCCTAGCTGATAGGATCCAACAGTACATTAAAAAGATTATCTACCACCACCAAGTGCGATTTATCCCTGGGATGCAAGGGTGGTTCAAAATTCACAAATCAATCAATGTGACAAAACAAATCAATAAGAGAAGAGAGGACCACATGATCCTCTCAATTGATGCAGAAAAAGCATTTGACAAAATACAGCATCCATTCCTGATTAAAACTCTTCAAAGTTTAGTAACAGAGGGAACGCTCCTCAACTTCATAAAATCTATCTATGGAAAATCCACAGTGAATATCATTCTCAAAGGGGAAAAGCTGAGAGCCTTCCCATTGAGATCAGGAACACGACAAGGATGCCCACTCTCACCACTGTTGTTCAACATAGTGTTAGAAGTCCTAGCAATAGAAATCAGATAACAAAAAGAAATAAAAGGTATTCAAATTGGCAACGAAGAAGTCAAACTCTCTCTCTTTGCAGATGACATGATACTTTTTATCAGATTCCTTAAATCTACTATTTCAGGCACAGATAAGAGCTCTAAATGAATAGTTACTTTCCTATCCGATGGACATATTATAAACCCCACAGGTGTTTTTCCTTTTTTAATCAAAACACTCTCCGGGGTGCCTGGGTGGCTCAGTTGGTTAAGCGACTGCCTTTGGTTCGGGTCATGATCCCGGAGACCTGGGATCAAGTCCCGTATTGGGCTCCCTGCTCGGCAGGAGGCCCGCTTCTCCCTTTCTCACTGCCCCTGCTTGTGTTCCCTCTCTGACTGTGTTTCTCTCTATCAAATAAATAATATCTTAAAAAAACCAAAAACAAACAAAAACACTCTCCAATATTTTCACAGGCAAAATAACTGCTTGAGATAAATTCTAAGGAAAAGTGTGGTAAGTCTCTACAACCTCTTTAACTGAGAAGGCTGACAAATTAAATTTCTACCATCACCAATTACTAATTGGATGCAATCAGCTTATTTTAATCAATAGCACCAAGAGATGGAATCCTTTTTCAGTGACTCCAGGAGCCTCCCTTCATTAGGATACACTGTTGTTCTAGTACAAAACAGCAGAGCATTTAGCAATATGTGCTTTAATTCTAATGAAGATAAGGATGATCATTAAAAAGATGAAACATTCCTAGCCTAGGGTAATACGTCTAAACTAAAAAGCATGGGCATGAGATCAAACCATGAAAGTGTTGTACCTTCCTCAAAAGTAAAAAATGATGGATGATGACAAGATAAATCAGAAGAAAAAGAGTTTATACCAATCTGGAAAGTACTAGAGGGCACTTGAAACAGCTAAATTGTGTTTTCTGATCAATACAATAAAATGCCATCAATAAACTAAGTGGCAGCCCTTACAAGGCACACATCTCTCAGTTGCACCCATAAGTCATCTCAGGCCCCACAAAGAGCACTTCCTTCAAGAAGCTGAACGTGTGGGGCACCTGGGTGGCTCAGTTGGTTAAGCGACTTCCTTCAGCTCAGGTCATGATCCCGGAGATCCTGGATCGAGCCCCACATCAAGCCCCACATCGAGCCCCACATCAGGCCCCACATCGGGCTCCCTGCTCGCCGGAAGCCCGCTTCTCCCTCTCTCACTCTCCCTGCTTGTGTTCCCTCCCTTACTGTCTTTCTCTGTCAAATAAATAAAATCTTTAAAAGAAAAAAAAAGCTGAATGTGCATGTACATTTATTGCGGGCATAAGACTACTCTTACACAAATTGATAAAATCATCCCTTCTTCGGGCCAAATATAAATTTGCTATTTATTTTAAATATAAATATGGAAGGGATGTGTGGGTGGCTCAGTGGGTTAAGCATATGCCTTCAGCTCAGGTCATGATCCCAGGGATGGAATTCTACATCCATCGGCCTCCTTGCTCAGCAGGGAGCCTGCTTCTTCCTCTGCCTGCCACTTCCCCTGCTTGTGCTTTCTGTCTCTCTCTAACAAATAAATACAATCTTTAAAAAAAATCAAATCAATGAAGATTTAAAAATAAATAGACATATAGAAGAAATTTTAATAAATACTTTAAAAAGTTTGTTGAACCCAAGGAGGTACATTGAAAGAGTTCTAAGGCAACCTAAAAGATAAATTAAATGTACAATGATCTTTTAAAAGACAAAAAACATTTGAAATAGTTTCCAGATAAGGCAGTCACATATGTAGTATTTCACACAGCAGCAAGAAAGGGATTTTACTAGATTAAGGATCGAGGTTCAGTTTTGGAAAGGCAGTTTACAGACTGTAGAGTGTAAGGTTTCCACAAGCCCTCTGAAGAACAGTGGCATGGTCAATCTTCAGTGAAGTAAAAAGTTCCTCCTATTTGAGAAGGAAGACTAGATTGAGTGTTTGGAAGCCCGAAGACTGGTCTGGCCATGAAACTAGATTTAAGCAAGTTCTAGATAAGGTCATACCATTGATCTGAACTTTAGTCTTCATATGAAAATCAGAGGGCTATACTGGATCTCTTCGAGGTAAGATTTAAAATAACATTTAAATCCAAGCCTTAAGAAGAACAGCAGAATATACATGGTTAAGCCTGCCATGGTATATATCTTGTGTTGTTAGAATCTTAGGAGAGGCACAAGGAGGGAATACAGCAAAACTGATGCTAATAAAAGACCCGAGAATTTTAAAAGCAAGATCATCCTGTCATTTCGTAAATATCCATTTTCACCCTTCACATATGCATTATATAAACTCTCCCATGATTTCCTCCTTTGCCACCATCATGACTATTTAAAGGCTTTAATTTTATTCCTTGTTTATTTTTATATGTTGGCATCTATGTAGTAAGAGTGGATTAGGACATATCCTCTAAGGATATAATTGTTCCTTCTCTAAGTTGCATGATTGACCTAGAGGAACTCTCTGGATTTTCTTAACATGAAAAACCTAACCTACTTGCAGGATTTGAAAAACAACTTGGAACCTGCTAAAAGGCTTTTACATATTTTGGAGTCTGGTATGGAATCAATCTGATTCATAGGCTTATTAGTCATGTGACCTTGGTTTTAAAACTCTTTGACTCCCAGTTTCATCATTCATAAAATCTAAAGTATCTACTACTTAGAATCACCAAATTTAAATTAGATAATTTTTATAATCTATTTTACTCAGTACTTGTTATAGTCTCCAACACCTGCCATAGTGTCTACATCTTAAAATAATGTTAAGGAACCTAAGTTCATATTAGTAAAGCCACAGCCCAATCCTGAGATTGCCAAATAACCCCACTGTCTCTTGAGGAAAAATGTGGGAAGTCAAAAGAGAGTTCAATTGAGATAGCCTGGAAATCTATCCCTCCTGGAAATCAATCCAGAGGTAGGCCAGGACAGTGCTCCATTAAAAAAAAAATTATTTTTAATTTAAATTCAACTAACATATAGGACATCATTAGTTTTTCATGTAGTGTTGAATGATTCCCTAGTTGTGTAACACCCAGTACTCCTTTAACTAAAGGACATTCTGCTACATTGTACTTCCATTGCATTTAGAGAAACTATCTACAAATCTAAACTAAGCCAAACTGTTTGAGAGGTATTATTCATCACCAATTAAAAACAAATAAACTGGACTTTTGATGCAATCAGTTCCAATAACCACAGAGTGCCTATTTTTTTCCATTGATTTAACATGAATTCAATGACTGGCAGAATGTATTATCATCAAATTCACAAGTGAGCTTTGATCAAAGGTATCTGTCTTTTAAATACAAGATAGGGGTTGGCATCCTCCATTCTAAAATGTATAGAAATCACATCAAAAAGCCACATACCAACAGCTTGCTCTAGTCATCAAAAAAAATTTTTTTTTAAAGATTTTATTTATTTGACAGAGAGAAACACAGCCAGAGAGGGAACATAAGCAGGGGGAGTGAGAGAGGGAGAAGCAGGCTTCCCGCCGAGCAGGAAGCCCGATGTGGGACTCGATCCCAGGTTTCCAGGATCATGACCTGAGCCGAAGGCAGTTGTTCAACCAACTGAGCTACCCAGGCGCCCCTAGTCATCAAAAATTTTATGTCAGGATTCAGTCACCTAGTTTTTTTGTTTTTTTGTTTTTAAAAGATTTTGGTTGACAGAGAGAAACACAGCCAGAGAGGGAACACAAGCAGGGGAGTGAGAGCAGGTGAAGCAGGCCTCCCACTGAGCAGGGAGTCAATGCAGGGCTCCATCCTGGGACTCTGGGACCATGACGGGAGCCGAAGGCAGACGCTTAATGACTGAACCACCCAGGCACCCCAGTCACTTAGTTTTCAAGTCTAAGTTATAAATCATATTCCAACAGGTTGAAATTAATATAAGAATCTAAAATTATCTGAAATTCCATCAAGCAAATATTCATTCTGATAAATTGAAAAAAAGAGTGTAATCCTGAAAATTTATCACCATATTTGAAAAGACATTACAGTGAATGTGCATGGATGCACCAGAGAAACATTTAAGTCACACAGAGACCAGGGGAGAGAATGCTTAATGGCCAATAGCCATATCTTAGCCATTTTCCTGATAGTATCACATCCTGTGCTTAAGTGTCTAAATATACTGTGTGTTAGGATGTAGTAGCATATTAGACTAAGGATGCCTTTTTTCCTTGTACCAAATGTCACTCAGGCAATTTCTTCAACCAGAAGTAACCAATCCTAATTGCATTACTGCTTACTTATTGTGCTAAGAGTTATTTGCATTCATTATATAGCTTTAACATATGCATTTATAGCATACTTTATTCATTTTCATGCAGAAGAAAAGCAGTTCCTATCCAATATTGTACAGTATTATTGCAAACTACACGCAGACTCCCTTATGAGTTTGTTAAATGACACATAATTAGGTAATTGGTGTTTTTCATACTTTATATATTCTGTAGAAATTCTTGGTAGATATTAAATGTGTTTTAGTGTATTTTAGTGACACTTGAGAGGTTGCTTGAAGTTTTGTGATGGACTGAGAATAGTTTTCCTATTTCAAAAATCTAAGATTCAACATCTTTCTAGGAGCAGAACAGATTCAGATGATCTAACACTGGCTTTTGTGGTTAGCATTAGTTAAAAGACTCTTATCTAGATATACCAGTAAACTGTTTTCTTAACAACACTGATTTGGGAACTTCTAGCCACTATTTTATGTAAGATTACTAAAAGCTCAAATATTTAAAACTGATCTGTCTGGATTCAAATCTTTGTTTCTATCACTATCTGTATGAACTCTGACAAGTTACTTAAGGTGTCTGTTCTTCATTTTCCTCACTTATAAACTGGAGATAATCATATTACTTCATAGGCCTGTTATAATTAAATGAGTTGCTATTTGAAAATTATTTAAATAGTTTATTTGAATAATAGTATATTTAAATAATAAAGGCAATACCATTATTTAAATAATAGTATTTATTATACTAAATAAAATTTAATACTTTCATAGTGAATAATATACAATATTTAAATAATATTACCTGGCGCCTAGAAATCACTAAATATTTATAAAAGAAAGAATGAAAGGCCATTTTAATATTAAAAACACTCATTTAATAAAAAGTTGTTTACTCAAAAGAGACTTTCCATTTTCTTTTTAAAGTGGAAATGGGGGATGCATAATTTAAGGTCACCTGTCAAGGCCCCGAGTTTATGAAAATTTCGTTTGAGAACATGATAGAGAAGCTACAAAATACAAACATCCTAAGGAATACAGGGGAGGTGAAATTTGTTGGCAGAGAGCTATAGTTTGGTTACCAAAGTAACAGAGGTAAATTCAATTGGATAGAAATAATGATGGGACAAGTAGCCTAAAAGAATGCCATGTACTTCTCCACTCAGTTTAGTCTGAACAGTTTGTTTTGAAGGTTGAATGATAAAAGGCAAAAAAAAAATTCCATTGTATCAAGTAAGGAGAAAACAGACTCTTAAAATGGAACATTAGTTATTGAAAAAAACAAAACCAAAAACCAACTTATGGCTCTGTAGTAAACTGCAAAGCAAAGCTTGACATGTTAGTGGAGGCAGACAGAGCAACGCTTGTCAGTACTTCTTACACAGAAACTGAATGGAGGTAGAGATATCAACATCTGAAACCAAGCATTTATCCAGTGAAAGCAGCTAGAATTGCTGTGTGTTTAGGTTTGTGTTGATTCTTGTCTCAGATGCCAGCACCACATCTAATGTACTTTAAGAATGGGTTATGTAACTCATGTAATAATAACGAATATTTTCATTAAAATGATCTCAAAACAACTGTACTGAATGCTTATGTTTTCAAGCCTGCAAGGAATGCCTGGAGACCCATGGATGGTAATACTTAGCTATTAAATATTATATGTATGCCACCTGGCGCCAAAACCCTTTAATAGCACTCAAAACAAACTAGGTCTGGAAATACACATCTCAGTACATGTGCCCACTGTGTTGCATACACGACTAGCATAACTTTTGTTGTGACAAAGTCATAAATTCTATTGATCATGACTGTTTCTACTAATGCTTTTAATACTCAATTTCATGATAGTCTTTCAAAGTAATGACTACCTCTAAGAATTAATTTGCCAGTCTATAACTTCATACTGTGCGCAACTTAAATTTACAAACAACAGAGATAATAACTTCTAATTCTTCTGTGCCACTTAGGAGGACTTTGGTTGCAAGTAACAGAAAAACATGATACATTTTTTTTCAAATAATAAAGAAATGCATCATCTTTTAAGAATGAAAAAACATTCCCCAGAGGCCTTCCCTCATCTCATTGGCCATAACAGATTGCAGACTATGCCTAAAACTGTGGTTCTCAAAGTGTGGTTCTCATCAGCATCATCAGCATCAGTAGGAACTTGCTTGAAATGTTAAGTTCTCCAAACTCACATAAGACTTACTGAATCAGAAACACTGGAGGTATGGCCCATATACCTGTGCATAAAGAAGCCCTCTAGGTGATTCTGAAACACACTCAAGTGTTCAAACCACTTCTCTCTACCAATTATGGGAAAGGAAAAATGGCTACAATTGGTTTACATTATGTGAACGTACATCCTGGAGTTTAGGATAAGGGCCTTTCCTGAGGACAGGCAACTGAATAAACCAATATTCTCTTAGCTAAGATGATAGGAGAGTATGGGAGTGTTGAGCTATGAGTGGATAAATACAGACAAAGCAACCTTTTCACATTCATTTCTCATTAAACAGTATAATGGAGTAGAAAAGCTTTTGAATCCAAACAGATTCAGTTTGTAAACCTAAATCTACCACTTAGTGGAATAAATGGCAAGTTATTTCATTTCTAGACACCTCTGCTTTCTCATCTCCAAAATTAGAATCATAATGCTTTTCTCAAAGAGATATTGCGACTGTAACATAGTAAGCACAGAATAAATTGTACTTTCCCATCACAATTTCATCAGAGCTACCAACGGGCAAGATTTGCACTTCTGTGCTTTATTTCTGATCCCATTTCTGAGTACCTACCAGTTTGGATGTTATCTTAACTTGTGTTTATTATTTCTTTATACAGCAAGGGTGTTACCTCAAAATTAACAGGTTATTCCTTCTGCAAATTTATTTTATTATTGTTAAAAGTTGATTCATCTAATGGGTTAGATTCCAGATATCAAGAGACCTTTGTCTGAACTTTTAGAACAGAAATGTTTCATTGTTTCAAGTATAGGCTATTTTCCAACATTCTATCAAGAAGAATAGCTCTTAGAGTCACCATATTTAGCAAATAAAAATGCAAGACACCCAGTTCATTTTGAATTACATAAAGCAAGTAATATTTTTAGAATAAATATACTCCAAATATTATGTGGGACACATTTCTACAAAAAAATCAGTTTATCTGAAATGCAAATTTAACTTGTGTCCTGTATTTTATCTTGCAACTCTACTAGTATTTCCACTCCCCCGCCATATGCTCCCATTACTAAGGTAAACTATGGAAAGCAGTTGAGAAAGTTTATCAGTAAGTTTAATTCTCTCAAAGTCATAAGCACATATAGTGTCAATACCCTGAAATTCAGTTTACTCAGCTGTGAAATTAGGCTGCTGTACAAAAGGATATACGAGGTCCCTTTATTCTAAAACTGATGTTTAGGAAGCTTCACAGCATTTCTGGGATCATGTGAAAATTAGATGATGAACTATCTCAAAAGCTATAAAGTACTACACACATATTGGTAATGGTACTAGTAGGCCAGCCAGCTATTTAAATTGTATACTTTAGTATGAAACAATTCAAAACCTTCTTATATATTTAAATGTTGTTAAAGATGCTCCCCAAAAATGTCACCAGAAAAGAGACGAATGTAAGTGGTATCTTTGAATTTATGGTATTTTTATTGCCTATAGATATTTATAATGTAGGTTTTGAGATTTTTTTCTATCTTAGAATCATGCTTAGTTTAAAAGTAAGCTACATTCATCAGTTATCAACAAACTCAGTAGCAATCCACAAGGTAAAATGTGTGTTGGGCAAATATGTTTCTTGTAAAACTGTTTCCAAAGAATAGGTAAAGCATGGTACATAAATAAATAAAAACGCCTGAATAACCAATATACACTTTTGTCAAGAGGTATATTCCAATAATTGACATAGAGCTATTTCTGAAGTAAATATATTAGTAAAATTGTTTTTCCCAATTTAAAGCTCATTTGCATAATGAATAAATTATAAACTGCATGTTTTCCATCTTTCTACTATATTAGTAATACATTAAATGGATGAAATAAAAATAACAACAATATTTGCATCAATAAAATGAAGTATCTGTTTATGTGTATATTTTGTATGCTATAGTGATAACTAAAGATAACCAGCTTAGTAAACTTAGGACACTGTTAAAAGACACATTCCTTATCTATTTTGGTCATGAGATCCTTAAAATATTGATCCCATGTGTAAATGTTCAAAAAATTGCTTAATTTTATCAATATTTTAAGTGCCAATTTTTCTTAGTGTAATAAACTGGTTGTATTTCTGAAGATCATTCACTCCTGCCAACTCCTGGCAAAATAATGTAGATGATACCATGCTCATATATAATGAAACTTGATTAATAAAAATTTATGATAGAATACAAGCAATTAAGCAAAACAGAAAAGCAAAATAGCAATAAAAATTGATTTCAACTTATAATATTTATTCTTAAGGAAAGAGATTTAATTAAAGAGACAGAATAAATTAAGACATAAGGGTTGTGAAGTAGAATTTATCTTAGATTTATTGAAAAGTTTATTCATTATTTTATTTAGGTATGATCCAACTAACGAAATTACCTCCAAATGCCCTGGTTGCTGAAACTGGTTCTTTAATTGTAGTACAGGTTTTTGATTTATAGTTTGATACATAAAGATTGCAGCAAAATATAATTAAATAATTAAAAGTAGTTTTAATGTCCCTTAGGTGTATAGTTAAGAAAATTATAGTTCACATATACTATGAAATACTATTCAGTATTTAAAATAATATTTATATAACATTTTATAATACTTTGCAATAAAGTCTAAAAAAAGCAAAAATGCATAAGCAGTATATCTCAATTACTATAAATACATATATCAAAGTATCATCAGTGGACTATCTGTGTGATTTTCTGGTACTACTGGATATCTACTATAAACATTTAATTTTTTATTATTAACTTTTTAAGAGCTTATGATTCTTCCTCTCTCCAGTGGAACAGGGACAAAAGTGACCCTGTGTTAGTCCCACATGGAAGCTTTGCAAATTCCTTCTTTGTTGCTTGTACTTTTGCCCTCCCCCATGACAACAGCATGCTCAAATTAGGAGCTGTCACTTCAACTTAGTTTTTGTTGTTGTTGTTGTTGTTGTTTTAAGATTTTACTTATTTATTTGAGAGAGGGAGAGAGAGAGCGAGGGTGCACACGCAACCAGGGGCTGGAGCAGAGGGATGAGCAGACTCTACACTGAGTGCACAGTTTGAAGCAAGGCTCCAACTCAGAACCTGAAATCACGACCTGAGAAGATACCAAGATTTGACACTTAACCGAATAAGCCACCCAGGTGCCCCACATCATCTTAGTTTTTACACTGAGAAAACACGCAAAACAAACCTAAACTTGACTCACAGCCTGGAGCAGAGCTACAGAAAGCTGACCTGAAGATCCATGGATGAAAAATAAGTATTACTGTAAACCACTAATATTTATGGCTTAGAACCATTATGGAGCATGACTGCAGCAAAAGTAAACTAATAGAAGAGAAAGGTCAGGAATTAGCATATGTTAAATCTGACATGCCTATTAAATGACACTCAAGTAGGAACATGATTCTAAGTTGGAGGCAGGAATGTACGTGGGTCTTTGAAAACTCCACACTGCCATCCCCTTGGGTACCTAAAGCCTCTGACATGGTCTCTATTGTGAGGTTTGCTCCCCTTTATATCTTCCTTGGCCACCTCCCAGATCTCTCTGGCACTTCAACTTTTGACTTGCTCACCTTTCATCTATCTTCCCCGGCCAGCTATTTCTCCATATCACATACACAAGAGCTGGAGGGTCAGGCACCAAGTTTTCCCCAGAGCCATGTAAGATGAGACTTTTCTCAAGAGGTCTGCAGCCTCCTTGGGCTCCACTTAGGAAAGTGAGGCAAGAAGCCCCCCCTTTAAACCAATGGATAAGTCTATCAAAACCCCCTGGGATACGACATCCAGGACCAAGTAAATGTGGCACATTTTATTTCTAGAAACTCTTCATTCCATTTACTGACTAGAATTCAGGTTGGGGTAGAAAACCCATTTTTATACTGCCTAGGACTCTTTTATAGACTAGAGCTCAAGATATAAATTCTAAAAGTTGCCAAGATACTGGAACTTTACAATCAAGCAGCACTGGACATCCAAATAAAGCTTGTTTTACATTCAAAACTACTGTGTGCTTTTAATTTCAAGAACATTTTGTAACTTAAATTCAATAAATTGGCTTTTACAAGTTTCTCTAAAAGAGAGAAAACTCTTTTATTTTTTATTATTATTTTTTTATTGTTACTTAAAAATTTTTTTCCAGTGTTCCAAGATTCATTCCCCATTCTCCACACCCAGTGCTCCACGCTTTAGGTGCCCCCAGTACCCACTACCAGGCTCTCCCGATCCCTCCACTCCCCTCCCTCCAAGTCCCTCAGTTTGTTTCTGTGTCCAAAGTCTCTGTTGTTTCATTTCTCTCCCTGGATTACCCTACTTTCCATTTACTTTCCTTCTCCCACTGTCCTCCAGGTTACTCCTCATGCACCGCAAGTAAGTGAAACCATGTGATATTTGACTTTCTCTTGGCTTATTTCACTCAGCATAATATCTTCCAGTCCAGTCCATGTTGCTACAAAAGTTGGATATTCATTCTTTCTGATGGAGGCATAGTATTCCATTGTATATACATACCACATATTCTTTATCCATTCATCTGTTGATGGGCACCTTGGCTCTTTCCACAGTTTGGCGATTGTGGCCATTGCTGCGATGAACATTGGTGTACATATGGCCCTTCTTTTCACTACATCTGTATCTTTGGGGTAAATGCCCAGTAGTGCAATTGCAGGGTCATAGGGTAGCTCTAAAACTCTCTTTTCTAAGTTGAATCTTCTCTCTGAGTAATATGTTTACCTGAAGAGGTAGATAAATCTTCACTCAAAATTTGGTTCTGAAGTCAAAACTGATGATGTCACAAGTATGTGGAGACACACATACTAACAATGTATAAAAAGGTGTAGTGCTTACATAGTTGAGGACTCTGAGAAGGGCAAAGCAAACCTCTCAAGCAGGTCCAAAATGGTTTGATAGAGCAAGGAAATTAGACAAGGTACCAGGCTTGCCCATATATGGGGAAACTGATGTTCTGACCAGGGGATTAAAAGCTGTTAGCAAACACTAAAAAGGGGGCTTCAGACTTTTCCTTACACTGGGACATTAAGTGTAGCAAGGTCTGGAAATCAAGTGGAAAAGTGAAAATGGAGACAGCAGGAAGCAATTTCAATGTTACCTTATTACTTCAAATTAGTCAGCATTAGCCAAACTTAGGCCTTTTTTCTTTAAACTAATCAATGCATCAGTTTTGGGGAAAAGGAAAAAAAGTGGAACAGAAAAAAGGAAACCTTGTGAGCTTATAATATATTCCAAATGCTGCAGAACACATGATGGGAAATTTACTGAGGTATTTGTGTTTTGTTCTAAATAATTTATATATTTTTCTGTTCTCCTTTCCTAGCGAAGTAGTAACCAAAGCTTCCTCCTTTCTTTGCCCAGAGGAGGAATCTGTATGGAAAGTCTCACAACAGAGGTATCTGAAAACAATATTCTTTTCCAGGGTTTTGCTTTTCAAGGTCTAAAGAACAAAGATCAACTTAAATTATATCCAAAGGAAACAGAAAAGAGGTGGCTATCCTGAAGAGGTATTCAAGGTCAAAAAAAACAAGACAGTTTTTCTGGGAGCAGAAGGAACACAAGAATTATAACTCTGAACCTTAATCCCTTGATATGCCTGAAGAAAGGCAGAACTTAAGTGAACATGAGTAAGTCTTACAAGTTGTGAGGCAGGCCTGTGCTACTAGGTCCTATCAAAGATTCCCTTAAGTGCACTCCATGTAAGAGCAAAATCATTTACCTTCAGGGACTCTGCAAGTCCAGAAAACGGAAAAATTAGTGGTGACCAGTGTATACTGAAATCAGGAGGCTTTACCATAGTGTTGTGTTCCACCCCAAGTCTTGGGAATTATTTCAGAAGAGGATGAGAACCAATCATCCCAATGACTGAATCATTGGCACACCTAGCACGATCAAATTTCACTTGATTTTAGTTAAGAAGAAGGCATGCAATATTTCTTATACACTTCAAATTGAACAGAAAAATTCATCTTTTTGGAGACCTTTTATCACATTTGACCGGGCCAACCAACAAACGGCTAGTCTAAGTTCATAAGGCAGGAAAAATGATGATTCAGATTTAGCTTAAAGTACTTCCACCATCACACTAGCAAGCATTCAGTGCAAAAGAAATGCACAAGAAAAGGATAAAGTGAGTGGCCCTGTCCTCAATGACTCCTTCTTTCAGGTGCATGGTCAGAATTCACTAAAGAATACAAACAGTGTAAAGTGAGAAGTTTAGCAATTCAGGAACTAGGCCACAGGACCTTTTATACCATAGGCTGGGGAGGGCTACGGTTGCTCAGGTGTCTATATATTACTATCAGGAAAAAGCTGGCTGTGCCACAACTAAATACCTGGTTTGTTTACCAAGTCATCACTTGCCATAAATTTAACAAACTTAACAACCCAACAATCATAACAAGCCCATTTTATAGATGAGTAAATGAGACTCAGATCTATTTAAAACAACAGATTTACTGGAGGGAAAAAAAAAAACATTTTCAACCGGGGCTCCTAGGAAAAATTTTCCATTGTCTATGTACATGGTAAGGGCATAAATACAAGTGACCCTTAGAAAGGCCTTGTCCAGTCTTGGGTGTGGACATCTTTTCTATTTCTTAATTTAAATACTGAAATAGCTATTTAAATATAAGTATTAGAAGACCATTAATCAAGCGAGACAATTTGGGTTTTCTTTTTTTTTTTTTTTAGATTTTATTTATTTATTTATTTATTTGACAGAGAGAGAGATCACAAGTAGGCAGAGAGGCAGACAGAGAGAGGAGGAAGCAGGCTCCCTGCTGAGCAGAGAGCCTAATGTGGGCCTCGATCCCAGGACCTTGAGATCATGACCTAAGCCAAAGGCAGAAGCTTAATCTACTGATCCACCCAGGGGCCCCAATTTTGGTTTTCTGTTAAAAAGACATTAAGCTTCATATAAAAATTAAAAAGAGAAATAACTATAACATTAGATTCCTGAATAATTTTCATTTGATAAATGGGTAAATGTTGGACTATGAATTTCCCTTAAACTTAATTTCAGATTAGATCCTTCCTGGCCAGTTCCTCCCTAAACAATACTAAAAATATGATCACTCTCCATGTTTATAGAATCATTATAATTTTTACAATAATTTAATGTAAGTCCCTTGTTTTAAATATTAGAAAAATAAATCCCAGAGAGGTTATGCAAGAAGTTAAAGGTATAGCTGGGGGTAAGACCAAAGTTTCCATGTTTCCATCTAATACAGAAATACCCGAGAGACACTGCAGTTTCTGTTCCAGACCACTGAAATGAGCATATATCACAATAAAGCAAGTCACATAATTTTTTTCATTTCCCAGTGCATATGTAAGCTATGTTTATACTGTACTGTAGTCTATTAAGTGTGTGATAGCATTACATCTAAAAAACAATGTACATACCCTAATTTAAAAATACTTCACTGCTAAAAAAATGTTAACCATCATCTGAGCTTTCAAGAAATCATAATCACTGACTAAAAATGATCATAACAAATATACTAATGAAAAAACCCTGAAATATTTCAACAATTACCAAAATGGAATGCAAAGACCAGAAGTGAGCAAATGCTGTTGAAAACCTGATGCTGACAGACTTGCTCGACACAGGGTTGCCACACACCTTCAATTTATAAAACATATAGTATCTGTGAAGTGCAATAAAGCAAACTCAATAGAATCAGGTATGCCTGTATATTAAGCCATTCTACGTGGCCTCACTAAGGGAGGGTAGCTGGTCTTATTTCTTACATTGGGCAACATTCATTTAAATGCTAGGATCCAAATTAGACACAATGGATAATAAGTGGCATAATTTCTGCCACTCCCTGCTGAAATTATAAATGGTTATACACAACCATGTGTAATTCAGGCGAAGAGGCTATCAGTTTCTCTATGGCATATTTTCCTTGCTCAGCCAAGGGTGACAAATTGACACATGGTAAATAGGAGCAGTGTGAGTAAGCTGTTAAGCACTGCTGTTTATTTGTTTGTTTATTTATTTATTTATTCATTCATTCATTCATTCATTCATTCTTTCATTTATGTAGGGCATCATCTAGGCACTGAACTGTTACACACACAGAGGAATGGCAAGTCGCAATTAACAAGCTAAAACTGATTCACATGTAAACAAGCTTGGGCTTGTATTTCAGAGAAAATACTGAAAAAGTGAGGTTTTGGAATATTTAATTCCTACTTTTTTTTTCTGCCTCATTACTCAGGCCTTCTTTTCTCTCCTATAGATCACATCTAGATTCACCTTTCTCATAAGAGATGGGATTTTCTTCCTCAAGGGAAAAACTAGCATAAATGGCTTTAAAGTGTTACTGTCCATCCCATTTTGCCATAATTATGGTAATTAGTGCATGGATTAATCTGCTTTCTTCCTGGATTGCCTTTATCTATTTTTGTAGTTTATTCATCAAATACAATTCCATAAAATACAATATTACTTGGATTTATTCTTCATAAATTTAAAAAAATCAAAATAAAATTTTCCCTGCTATGAAATATTATGTGACTAACTCATTTCGTGCTTTATGAAAGCTCATAAGAACCTTCTGACACAGTTTCCTAATTTTGAAAGATTTCATTTCTATTCTGAAGTGGCAATCTAAATCACTATATTTTTTCCTAGAAGTGCTTCTCAAACTTTGGTATGCTTAAGAATTATCTGAGAACTTGCTAAATGTAGATTTATAGGACCTACTTCTTGAGATTCTGATTCAGATCTGGTTTGGGGTCTGAGTTTTGCATTTCTAACAAGGTTCCAGGTAATGCTGTGTAGCTTCTGCCTTCAGTCTTCTGGAAATGCCATTCAGATGTCCTTATAAACATGCATAGCAAATAGACACTAAAATCCATCCCTGCACACTATAAAAAGGGATTTTCATTGTTTAGCTCACATCAATCTGTTGAATGAAATATGACATTTCAGAAACGGTAGCATTGTGGTTTCCATCAAATCTGTCACATGACAATCCCCTCCCCTTATAAATTACACTTTCTTATGCAAAAGTCACGTATGTGTACAAAAGGAAGCAGGAAACAAAGCACTATACAGCTCCATCTGTATTAAAATATACATGTGTGGGCACCTGGGTGGTTCAGGCATTAAGTGTCTGCCTTTGGCTCAGGTCATGATCCTGGAGACTCGGCATTGAGCCCAGCATCGGGCTCCCTGCTCGGCAGGAAGCCTGCTTCTCCCTCTCTCACTCCCTGTGCTTGTGTTCCCTCTCTAGCTGTGTTTCTCTCTGTCAAATAAATACATAAAATCCTGACAACTTAAAAAAATAAGATATACATGTGTTTATGAATTCTCATAATTAACTATAACTGCCCCCAAAACTACAGTGATTTGGGGATCCTCATCTCTCGTATTTTACAGAATGAACTGGTAGGTCTATGGACAAATATTTGCAGGATTATAGAAAAGCAAGAATAAATAATAAACAAAACATAAAAACAGATGTGCCAGTCAAAGGCATGAATATTTCAGGAAGAAGGGTTTCAGGAGTCATGGTTTAAACAATGCCTCAGATTTAATAGGGGATGGTGACAGAAAACTATCAATTGTGTTTAATTCTGATCTAGAAAGGAATTAAGAAGTTAAAGTTTTCTGAATAAGCTGAATGATAAGAGAAAGTTGACTAATATAGGGAAGGATGTCTTCTGCTTTAGAAAAAGAACAAACGGGCACTTGGGCGGCTCAGCTGGTGAAGCATCTGCCTTTGGCTCAGGTCATGATCTTAACACTGGGCTCTCCGCTCAGCAGAGAACCTGCTTCTCACTCTCGCTCTGCTGTTCCCCCTGCCTGTGTTCTCTCTCTCTACGTCAAATAAGTGAATAAAATCTTTTAAAAAAAGGCTTTGTTTGTGCCATCTACCAGTAAAATATTTTAGAGCACACACACCCAGTATATGCATATTTACTTATTTCGCAGTACTTATGCTTACCATTTTAACCTTATTATATATATTATAAAACATATACTAAAGTATATTTTTTGAAAGTTAAGACAGAGGAAATAAACATGTTTAAATATTTTATTGATCATATATCTTCACATTTTTAAAAGATTTTTTTTTTTATCTGAAAGAGAGAGAGATCAAAAGCAGAGGGGGAAGGGCAGAGGGAGAAGCAGACTAACCACTGAGCAGGGAGCCTGATGCAGGACTCAATTCCAGGACCCTGGGATCATGACCTGAACCTAAGGCAGACACTTAACCAACTGGGCCACCCCAGCACCCTTATTTTCATACTAAAAAGGTAGAGTATACATACTTAGGAAATATTTAACATTAGTTATATTAAATATAAAATCCTATTTCAAAAGGGCTTCTTGATAATTTCAACTTTTTGCAAGAAAATGTGTCAATATAATTGGCAATATATTTTTAGCCCCCTAATGTGGCTAAATGCCCATATCGGAAGTAGGAGAAACATCAGCTGTGCCAGTTTCCTGTCATTTGCCTGTGCTTGTCCTATCATATTACATTCACTTTGTGGTTCCTTTGCTGGAACCTCAAAGCTTTTCCTTTATACCCTAGTTGGAAATCACTCCTTTTCCCCCAACTTCCTTAGCACTCATGGTGTATGTATCACTCTTTGGTTAATGATCAGTTACAATCTGCATATTCTTGAGCATCTTTTACTCCTTACATTCCTCTCATTACCTATAGTATCTTAGCCATAGCTAAGTGATTAACAAATATTTATTAAAAGAGAAGCGGTAGAAGAAGAAAAAAACACATCTTTCAATTAGAAGTATGCTAAGAGCCAAAAGCAGCTTTCATTTGTTTTTAGTTAGGAATCAAATCTACTGTATTTCTTCTTTTATAAGTAAATAAAGGCTTTTAATTACAATTAATTTTCAGCAATAATGGCAAAAGAGTGTTTTTCCATGAATCTCCTTGCCATGTCAACAGGATGATTACTCATACTCCACTAGAAATCTGGCACATCCCATTACTTTCACTTATTTTTATAGTGTGTAAATTGTCTCACATCTGATAACTCGGCAACAGAACTCCCTGGAGATGGACTAAAATAATTTAGGAGGAGCAAACGTCTTTAAATCTAAAAAATTTTCAGAAAATATCTACTTTGAACGTTACATAGACAGGATAATAAATATACATTAGCTGGTCTCTCTCACTGGTGTTTCAATATATAAATATCTATAATTCTTGTGTTTCATGAAAGAATCGACTATTTTTACATAAATTTGCTGAAAACATTAGTTTTACCTATAGAAACAGTCAACTATTTCACATGACATCTCCAACTTCACAAACTAAGACTCATTAATATTAATAAAATATATAAAATATTGAAAAAATCTAAAATCATATGCGGTACTTGGAAAATAGCAAAAGAATCAGTGAATTTATGTAAACAACACAGCCAGATCCCGCAAAAATATCTGGCTCAAAAAATCAGAAGAAACATTTCTTTTCTTTTTTTTTTTTTTTTAAAGATTTTATTTATTTGACAGAGAGAAACACAGCCAGAGAGGGAACACAAGCAGGGGGAGTGAGAGAGGGAGAAGCAGGCTTCCCGCCGAGCAGGCAGCCCGATGTGGGACTCGATCCCAGGTCTCCAGGATCACGACCTGAGCTGAAGGCAGTTGCTCAACCAACTGAGCCACCCAGGCGCCCCAGAAGAAACATTTCATATGGCTCACATCCCTTCTTCTCTGACAAATACTGTACTATGAATGATTGGACTTTCTTCCCTTAAAAGAAAGTTATGAACAATTATATTTTCATTTAAAAGTTAATTTAGACATGGAAAACTTAAAATCCTCCAAAAATACTTTGTGATAGTTTTGTTAACAAAGCCTGGGATTCTCCTTGCCTTTCAGCATTATCTGTGTGGGAGGAAGTAGAAAGCTACAGGAGCCCATTAGCTTTTATTTTCCCTCCACACTTAGGTATTATCCAGTTTCAGCTGGTCTGTGGGCACACAAAGGCATTTAGTGAAACAGGTCCTTCAAAATCAAATTTATCTTTCATTTGGAAAAAAAACCAAAAAGGTTTGATACTTTCCATTTTATGCCAAATTAATGAAGAATTAACACACCAACTTTATGAAAACCCCAATTCCTGATGTCACCTGGGATTAAAATACGGCTGTACATTATTATTTCCTCCAGACAGCAACCTCTACCAGTGGTTGTAAAGGTGAATGCAGGGGCACAAACAAGACCACCGAGGTCCTGGACACCTGCTGCCACATTTGTACATGAGCATTGCATGGATGAGGAGATGAATGAAGTGTTTTATCCATAGGAATCCCAAATATTCTGAAATCAGGATGGCAGAAGATCACCAAGGTGCCCACTGAACAAAATATCATTCTTTATCTACCAACTGCATATAATCATCCTGATGCTAAAACAGTAATCAGTAGTGGCACATATTAAGATTTGAGAGTTTTGTTTTATTTTGTTTAATTTTTGACCCTTAATATCCCTATACTCCAAATTAAATCTAGGAAATCCCTGGCATTTTAAATGAAAATGTAAGTTAACTGAGAAAGATACAGTCTCTCAAAGAGGTAAAAACCACCATAGCCCCTCTAGGAGGAAAAATACATAGACATTAAATCTAAAGACATATCCCTGTCCCTTAAGAGAGTTTTGTGACATAGACAAGGACACATATATCTAATTCTAAAATTGTGTCAATATATAAGGTGACACACAAGGGCAGATGACATATTTTTTTAAAACTTTCGGTCTTAATCATTTAATTGATTGGCAATTATGCTTCTCTTAGAGGGAATTATTAATAAGAAAGTATCTTAATTATTCAGAGTGATGCGTTTTTAAATGCCAGAATCAATACCCACATACTTGTGTATATACTTACATATTAGAAGAAAAAATATTTTACAAAATAAAGATGAAAATGTAAAAAAAAGTATTTACAGGAAATATTTCTAGTCTATTATCATTCCTAATTAGTACTGTATTATCTTTGAAACGCTCTTATTTAATCTTGGAAGGAAAGATTTAAAATCTATGTAGAAGTTGCCTGACTCAGAAAAAAAAAAAAAAATACAGTATCACCAAAGTAAAGACTTTTGCTGTGGTAAAACATACACATTAAAAACATAGATAAAAATTAAATATTAGAAAGAACTACCTGATTAATAAGCATTTCAACTGTCATCAATAGAGCAACCTTCTCCCTACATTCAAGTGGGACTCCTGTGAGTGTCTGGGAGGCTTACATGAATACCAAGGTAAGAAGTTTCTAGTCCACAGAGAAAACAAAAGTTGTGGAATCTTACAAGGAGCAAGGCTAGGAGGTGGCATGATGCAGGCAGAAAGAATCCAAACAAGAAGGAGCTCAGTTCTTATGTCATCTATAATCATTGATGCTCACAGTGTAGTCCCTGGGCCAGCATTACTCCATCACGTATGTGATAAGCAGAATAATGGGCCTACAAAAATGCGCATATCTTAGTCCCCGAAACCTTACATGGAAAAAGAGACTTTGCAGATACAATTAAGTTAAAGGTCTTGAAATGAGAAGTTTATCCTAGATTATCCAGTTGGGCCCAACTTAATCACAAGAGACTATAAGTAAAAAAGGGAGGGGGGGGCGGAGAGTCAGTGGTCAGAGTCTGAAAGATTTGAAGATATTACCCTGATAGTTCTGAAGATGAAGTAAGGGCCACAGCCAAGGAATGCAGGCAGCTTCTAGAAACTAGAAAAAGCAAGAAAATATATTTTCCCCTACAGCTTCCAGAAAGGGACAATTTGATTCTAATCCACACAGACCTATTTCTGACTTCTGACCTCAGAACTGTAAGGTAATATATTTGTGTTGTTTTAAGCCACTAAGTTTGTGGTAACTTGTCATAGCAGCAATAGGAAACGGTAATACCTAGAAACTTCTTAGAAATGTGAATTGTAAAGAACCAGACTTACTGAATCAAAAACCTGGAGGGAGGGGGTCAGCTGTTTTAACAAGCCCTCCAGGTGATTCTGATATACATGAATGGTGAGAACTACTGCTCTGTATCAATTCCCTTTCTTATACAATGATCTTTGGCTAAATACACATTATATAATACACATTTTAATGTCAACGTATGTCATACTCAAGAAGTTAATCACATAATTAACAACAGAACTATGTTTAAGAAATATGTATTGGCTATCTACTGCTTTATAATACATTACCACAAATTTAGCAGCTTAAAACAACACATTTATCTTATAGATTCTGTGGGTTAGGGATATGGACACAGCTTAAATGGGTCCTCTGTTTCTGAGTCTCTCACAAGGATACAAACAGAGCAACAAGCAGAGCTGGGAGTTCATATGAAGGCTCTATTAGAAAAGTATTCACTTCTAAAATCACTTACACGAGGTTGGTAGAAATTCAGTGCCTCACGAGCTCTTGGACTAAGGGCCTCAGTTCCTAGCAAAACTCACTTTCTCTATTCCAGGGGTCTCATTTTCTTGCCATGTGGACCTCCCCACAGGGGTAAGTTGCTTTACCAAAGCCAACAAGGGGAAGAATCTCCTTATAAACTCTCAAGCTGTTGAGTATGTCCAATTGGAAGTTAGTCTCTTATAAGCTAAGCACAGAAGTGAGATCCAATGACCTTGGGTCCATTCTACTGGTAAAAGCAAATCACTGGGCCAGCATACATTTGAAGAAAAGTGACTGATTACATAAGGGTGTGAATACTAGGAGGTTGGTTTTACTAGAGACCTCAGCAAAGAGCCTGCTAGCTACACACTTCAAAATACTCAAAAGATGTCACAATCTAATTCGATATTTCAATATTTCATTACCTTATATTACCACCACTTTTTCCTGCCTCTATATATTCTTCATGCCAGGATAAAAGACTCCTCCTACTTACCCAGCAACTACATTCCCTCTACTCAGATTTCTCCTTAAGACTCAGACTTGAAAGTTATCCATCAAGACACTGCATCATTCAAGACTACCCCTGTGTTTCTGTTGTATAATCTACCTTACCTAGTGTTAAACATATTACCAATAAATGCAATTATGATTATTAGTAATTGACCAATTCTCATGCAAATGCACTGCATGAATTAAAAGAATATTTATTACTAAGATAAAATCTGTTCATACAAAAAAGTTATCCAGAGTAGCACATTCAGAATCATATTCACCAATAACAAACCTGACTCATATTCAATGCCCCATTCCTTAAAACAAATATCCTAGTCACAGAGATTAAAAGTATGTTAAACCAGCATGTATTTTCATGTTGGGAATTCTTCTGTTCGCTTAGATCCATATCCTTAAAAAACACTTCTTGACTGCTGATAGAATAATTCATTTTGTATGTTAACTACCAAAGGATTTATTTTCCCTCTATGGAATATTTTTAGTAATAAGGGAAATATATACAGTTTAAAACAAAACAAAATTGAGGTTGTGGACATAAATCCTTTAAAAAAAAAAAAAGACTGTTCTTACTGGCTTTATAATTCCCTATCATCTTAGGAAAACCACTTATGTTTCCCTAGCTTGTCTAAGTCTTGAAGAGTACTTATGTCCAGAATGTTATCAGAACATTTCCTAGTGGCTTTGGAGAGCAAAAGAAGGGAGGTGATATTATTTTTGAATCTCTGAAGTTCCTCCAATACAGGCTGTTGTATGGTCATTAGAATACTTTCTAGACATTGAAGAGCACAGCATAAATCACATGGTATTCTCCTTCAGTCCTCCTTCTGAGGCCACATTTGGAAATCAGGATAAAAGGATCTATCTAAATGAATACCACAGAAGGGTTTCGATCCTGTATATAATATGGAAAAGAAAGAGACAGCCCTTTCACCAGGTTATGAAGTGGAAGAGGGATACCTTAACTGCTGACTGCAAAGAAGGATCTTTTCTCTAGATAATTCTGATACTGTTTAATATTGGGACAGAGTTGCCTCATTCATCTTGGAAAAACAGTCCTGAAATGCCGCTTGGGTAGATTATGGACCAAGGAAACTACCATGTATCCTAGGGAGGTTTCTAGCAGTGCTCCACTGGGTAGTCTAACTTACAGAAATGAACATACAGGAAGAATCAGTGTATTCCTCTTTATCTAAAAAACTGATGACATTCTGACCCTTGGAACAGAAATATAAAATGTTATTCTCTTTATTTGGGTGAGGCATAAGCAATCAATTTAGCTCCATTAAAAGAAAATCAAACTATTTTTTTCTTTAAATGAATAAAAGTGGGAATGGTCCCATTCTTTAAAATATTTAAAATCCTTGGGAAAATATTTTTATATTAGTTGGCAATTATGCTTGATAGGGAAATTAATTGATAGTGCTTAACTTGATCACTATACCAGGGCCCTCTTAAGCATTAAGGCCAAACAACAGAATTAGGCATTTCATATCAAATGAGATACATAGAACACCTACAGGAAAAATTTTATAATTTTATCACATTTTAACATAGAAAATAAAAATCTAAAAATTAAAATGATTCCAGCATTTTGCAATTAAGTGAAAAACTTCAAAGAAATGAGTTGTTGGAAAGGAAATACAACTTAACTATTTATACTCTCTATAATACTGGCACTTCTTCAACTGACAGGACATACAGAACAAGGGAGTCTTTTACAGATAAAAATAAAAATCAAACTGAAATTGTGTAACAGTCTTCCACTCCTAGCCTGCAAGATGAAAGCCATGGAACAATACCCATTTCCCTTCTTCTAAGAGAACAAGCAACAGAGAACTTGAAGAAAAGCAATTCCAAGAGCTAATAATGTAAAACAAAAATAACAAGCACAAAAGGCTAAAACGTCCCAGAATCCCCATCCCAGAAGATTTTTAGAAAGTATCCTTTCTCAGGGCACCTGGGTGGCTCAGTTGGTTAAGCGACTGCCTTCAGCTCAGGTCATGATCCTGGAGACCCGGGATCAAGCCCCACATCGGGCTCCTTGCTCAGCAGGAAGGCTGCTTCTCCCTCTCTCAATCCCTCTGCTTGTTTTCCCTCTCTAGCTATATTTCTCTATGTCAAATAAATAAATAAAATCTTTTAAAAAAAGAAAGTATACTTTCTCCAGTTCTGCTTTCTTAATAATTTTTCTGAGGTCCATGTATTAACTTTTACTAGTTTATGCCATGGTAGCAAATGATTCATTCTCAATGCCCTGACAAAACAAAGTTTATATTTAGAAAGGAAGAGAAAGAGTAGGGGTGGGGATAGGGGAAGAAGGGTGAGTGAGAGGGAGCCAATGAGCCCAGAACTCGATCTCACAACCTGAGTTCATGAGCTGAGCCAAAATCAAGAGTCAGATGCTTAGCCAACTGAGCCACCCAGATGCCCCCAACAAAGTTTATTTCTAATTTCTCACTCATGATATATCTTCTACATCTATTTTTCATGTTCTCTTCACCCCAAGATCTACAAGCATCCCCTGTCTAGATACTGCCCTTCCCACCACAAAGAGAAAAGGCCAAGAATACAGCCTCAAAGTGATTCTCCAGAACTCTGCTTCAAGGCAGAACACACCACTTTCAAAGACAGTAACTTAACCAAGACTGATGAAAACAGTTCAGGAACACATAATTCAGAAAGAGGAGAAAATACGTGATGATAAACCTATCACAGATTATCACATGCAAACCATAACAAGGTATCAAGAACGACCAGCCAGCTCAGGCTTTGCTTAACTATGACAAAGGGAAGAATTGGAGTTGAGAGTTTCAGTCTTAAGTATTTTCCCCACATACAAAAAAAAATTCACTTCATCAGGGTGCAGAGGAATACATACATTCTAGCAGGAATAAGCTATGTCCTTTTGGTTCATTGTCATGGCATCTATTCATATTACCAGAGTTTTACCATGAAAGTAACAGGTGATCAGTCTAAAGTCTAAAAGAACAGAAAGCATACAATGAATTTAAAAAAAAGTGCATCTCTTAGAACCACTCCCCAAAGATACTCATTACAACTTCTCAAATATCATTCTAGAAATGTTCAAGCAGATACTCTTCATAAGTTTCCTCATTCGAAAATTGAGAATAGTATCACTTCAAATGACTGTTGTATCGAATGACTTAAAACAAGTACAATATATAGAAGATTGCCTTATGTATAATAAATTTCATATAAGTGTTAGCTACTATTATTACTTTTGTCAAGCACTGTTCTAAGTGATTTGCGTATCTGAGCCCCCCCACACTCACACACATAAACACAATTACTGCTACCACAATCACACACACACTTTATTAATAATATTCTCTTAAAATAAATGTCCATGTTAATTCAAATACATCCCACTCATTTTTCAAAGGCTGTAAGGTATCTCAATGAATGAGTTTAACATGAATTTATTTAACCAGAAACATTTCCTGAGGATTTTACTTTTTGCTATTACAAATAACACAGAAATGAACATGCTTGTATCATAGTATAAATTCCTAGAAATGGAATTGCTAGGTCAGAGCTATGCACTGTTTGAGTAATTTGCCAAATTGTCCCTGAGATAGTCATTGGAGATTTTACCAAAACCAGGGTCCGTTTGGATTAACTTTCCTCCCTCACTACAGTTAGCCACGGCTATATGATTTACTTTAACCAATAAAATGTTAGCAGAAATAATGTGCTACATATTTCACTGTAACCCACCCTCCTCCCACCAGAGTGAAAAACAGTGTTCAAATAGTGGCTGCTCCATCAGCTTGTTCCTTTAGTGAGGACAACCTGAAGGATTGTTCTTCCCCCACTGATCTGAAAGGGACATGTAGTATAAAAAATAAATAATCTTTTTTCAGTTTTAAGTCTGTAAGAGTTTGGGATTATTTGTTTTCACAAAGAACCTTGTCAGAATATCAGTAAATATTACAATGGATTTTCTCTTTATTAAGAAATCACTAATACATACGTTATCTATATAACTAATATATGCATACTTTTATGTTACAATGTAATCAGATTTTTATTCAAGAAGAATCAAATTATAAAATGTTACCTATTCTAGGAATTGCAGAGAGAGAACTGGGTATATTAAAGTGTATCTAACAAAGACATTTTCTGAAAAGGATAGATTACTGTTATTATTAGTCAAATTATAAAAGGTTTCCTTCTCTGTGATTCCATAAGAAAACAATTTTCTCAATACGCTTCAAAAGGCAATTTCAAGGTTGATGGCTTTTTTATCTTGATATTCAATGCATATCATAAAACTGAGACAAATCCTTGTCACTTAAGTCTATGCAGATACATAAAAATCAGCTACAACATTTAACTGGAAAGCCATGATGGTCAATGAAATTAGAGTGTGGATTCCATTTCTGAATATGTGAGACAACATTATGTACCAATTCTTCCAGGCTACATTCTATCTTTCCTAGACAGAAACTTGTAAACCCAAAGAGGATGTACAATGTACCTAGCAGAGAAAACTGAGAGCTTAACTCTTAAAATGCTTCATTGTTTTCCCATATGAATTGAACTGCCTCCATTCAAACTGCCCCCTTTCCTAATCTAAGTGGAGAAGGCTTGAGTCCACAGTAAATCCAAGCAGCAATTGATTCTTCTTGGGCAGAAGCATACTGTTTCATGCCTTACGGAATCTCACAAATTTCTGATTTTTTTCCCCTGAGCTTGTTTATAACCTCCATAAGCACAAGAGTCACCTTCACCTCTCCAGAGGTAGGCATATTTTTCCTGTTCAGAATACCATCTGTTGTGTCCCCACCAAAAGACAAGAGCCATGTTCACCTTGAGGCACTTTTGGCAACACCTTTAAACAAGTTCCACCGTACACTTCTAGGCATTCTAGTTAAATATTGTAAGATTTGCAATTGTTCTGATAGCACACTTCCATTATAATTAATAGATAAGAAGAAACATTATTTACTGGATGAACTACTTGGATGAATAAGGATTTTGACCAGATACCACCCTGATATCTGATATAAGAGAATGTCAATCAGCAGGCTGGGCTGGGGTGCTAAGGGAGGCCTGCCTACCTTAAAAGTCTCTGCTCATGCCACCATCTTATTCTGCTCCTCAGATTCATGCTGCAAAAGAAATGTTTAAATTTTGTTAAAATTCATATTGGAGACTCAAGGAGAGAAGCCAATGCACTAATATGCATGAAACAAAACAAATATTTCATGAACTGAAAGGAATTCAGTTAAAGTACCTTTCATTTTAGGGCTAAAATATTCTTCAGTGTTAAGTTTCAAAATCTTGTGTTTTACTGACTACCAATAAAAGACCAGAGAACACAGATGAATGAAGATGTATTTGCAAATCATATGCAACTTTATTTTAGGAGTATACCTAGCTTTTGCTACAAAAGTTAAAAAGTTATCCACATACAGTTTTGGTTTCAAAAATATAACCATGTATTGTCTTCGACATTGAAAATAATTGCTATAGTAATTGTTTCCCTTTTGCATTTTCTAAGCATTGACTTTCCAGTAGAGCTCAAATTGAAGTGGGTATATCAGCAATTTCTATAACTCAATATATGTTTTTAAATATATGTTTTCCCAATGTGTAACTGACTGTCTTACCACTATTCCAAAGTACTGATACGTTAAATATTGCGTTAGTGGCTTTAAGAAAAATATATTGCTGTTACATTACAAAAATATATTGCTGTTATATGCTCAAAAACATTGCTTAATAATTTCTTGGCTTTGTAATGGTTTACTTCAAATCCATGAATCAATCAGATTCAAGAAATTCAAGCTGTTTTTTATTTAAATTAAAGTAAGTAAAGGTTAATTTGCATACACACAAACAGACACACACACACTTGGATTGATCACAGTTGAAGTTATAGGCTGAGTTTTAAAGTTGAATGGATTTATGAGATTGTGTATTTCTTTTTTTTTTTTTTTAAGATTTTATTTATTTGACAGAGAGAAACACAGCCAGAGAGGGAACACAAGCAGGGGGAGTGAGAGAGGGAGAAGCAGGCTTCCTGCCGAGCAGGGAGCCTGATGTGGGACTTGATCCTGGGTCTCCGGGATCATGACCTGAGCTGAAGGCAGTCGCTTAACCAACTAAGCCACCCAGGTGCCCTGAGATTGTGTATTTCTTCAGTAGCCTGACAGCAGTGAAGCTAGCAGATAACTGATTAATCCAAGTGTGTATAAACTCTATAGGGACTTTCACATCTGCTTGAAAATCCTTCTGATTTTCCCAGTCAACTCTCTTTTCTACTTTTCACAGACACTATTGAAAACTTTTCTTCTGCCATCATTTCACATTACAAAAAAGCAGCTCAAAAATCATGGGAGATATTGTAAAAATTTAAAGATTTCTATATATGTGATATGAGGGTTAAGACCATTTTTATATGAATGTTGCAATATAGAATGGCCTCAGTTATCAGAGAGCTCAGAGACAACCTAACTGCTAATAAGCGGGTAACACAGACATGTCAAATAAATATAACCCTGTTTCATCCTCCTCGCCATTTTCATCACTGTAGGAAAAAAACACAGTTCTCACAATCATTAAAATAAGGTCAATTAGCATACAGTCTTGGAGGGGGGTTATTAATCAATCATTCAACAAATATTGAGTGCCTGCAATTATATCTTTCATGTAAAGTTTACCTCAAAAAAAAGTATTACTTTCACTGTAGGAGTAAAAATAGTATCCTCAGCATGTATTATATAACTTGAATATTTCTAACCCATATATTCTTTCTTCTTGTTAACTGAAACTCATGGAGTTAACACTGCTGGAGAGGGCATGGGCTCTATTCCTCTTCTCTACATGGCTAGTTTTTAAAGAAAGCCATCTCCAACAAGTTTTGCTTATTTTAATTACTGTCTCCATTGGGTATATATGTGGTATGAAACTAGATGCTACCCTAGCCACAGAAGATTAAACTCAAGACTATTTTCAAAGTTATATATAAATAATTGCTACAGCTATTTTTTAAATGCTTAAGAAATTGCATGGACAAATAAGCATATATGAATGTAGATCCCTTCCGAGAGAGTGCTCAAAACTCTGCCCAGTAGAGGTGCTCAGTCACTATCAGGAATGCCAAAACAATCCTACTGAATCCTCTTATAGAGCTAAAATACAGAGTGAATGACTCAGCTTAGAGTGCTTCTCCAAAGAGAAGCAACTCTCACAATATGTTTTTTATATAAATGGTTGTTGCACCACTGGGATCACTGTGTAGCTGGTAGAGCAGATAATCATTCCTGCAAAAACTTCTACTACTACATGAAATAACATGACTCTCTTTTTGTGGAGTGTTGAGAAAATTTACTGCTGTTAGGTCAATTAATTATTAACAAATGAACTGTAAGTTAATTAACCATATTGTACATAAGTTATTTGTCATACAAAATACATAAGGGTAATTTCTATTTTACTTGAAGCCCTGTTACCTCATATTGACTCAATCCGCCCTGCATATCTTTAAACAAAAATATTAAATGAAGGAAATCTTGAGATAGGATAATCACCTTGAGAAAATACAAGAACCTCAATCATCAAAGTTAGACTTGTTTTTCCCTTTAGATTATAAAAATTTAAAAAATTACACATTTTACACATCTGTTCCAATAACTTATCATTTGTAGGAAAACCCCATTTGAGTTGGCTAATCAGAAGGAAGTACATGAAGAGAAAAGAAGTCTTTAGCCTGTGTTCACCAAGACAGGACTTGCAGAGGTTAGGTAGGTGGGCATCCCTTCTAACGACAGGCTGACAGATGATAACGATGACTATCAGGTAGACTAACCATCAAAGGCCATTGTAGAACCAAGCACACAGATTTAGATCCACCCAGATGGAGTTTTGAAGAACTGGAGATGGGTAGGTAGGCAAGAGTCAGATTGGGAGCTGCCTACTGAAACAAGTAGACTACTGAGAAGAATCAGCAGTAGAATGCTAATATGTGCAGGGGTGAGTTGTATGGTCAGAAGGTCAGGGTAAATCCCCAAGGAAGTAGAGATGTTTTGGTGAGGCCACAGTCTTCTTTTCTGGAAGGAATAATAATTACTTTCTTGTGTTTCTTGAGAAAACAGTAATTGTAACAAGATTTACTGATTGTGAGATACAGGATAGTATGGCACGTTGCAAAAAGAGCCTTAAATCCTTCTTTGCTCTAACTGTTCCCTTTAATATGTTACTCTGCACCTCTTTGTATCAAGAACTAAGTCTATTTCCCCTTCTCCTAAATGTTGGCTGGCCCTATAGCTTCTTTAGGTCAACATAATACAGCAGAAGTAAAAGTGTACTGGTTGAAATTTGAGGTCTCAAAGACTGCTTGCCTCTGTTCAATTTCTTGGAACTCAAAGCAGTCACCATGAGAACAAGCCCAGGATATCCTGCTGGATGATGAGAGAACACATGGTCCAAGATGAGTAGCCCTAGCTGAGGCCATTCTATACTAAGCAGCTCCAAGCTGACCTGGCAGCTGACTAAAGACACAATTCAACTGAGTCCAGCCCAATTTAATGACCAGCAGGATTATTAGCTAAAAAACTTAAAAAAAAAAGGCTATTGTTTTAAGCCACTAAATTCTGTGATTTTTTTTTTTTAAAACAGCAAAACTAACTGATGCAGAAATAATTGGTTCCTAGAATTGAGGTGCTGCCATGACAAAAATCTAAAATAAGTGCCACTGGCAGTGAGTACTAAGTAGAGGCTGAAAAAATGGCAAACAAATTCTTAGCAAATGCTAGGAGAAATAAAGCAAATTGTTATTGGAGGTTAGAAAAAAATGGCAATCTGTGTTTCTTAGAATAAAATTATAGACAAAAGTATTACCTACAAGAACATGAAAGATGACAAATGTATATAATTAACTTTGGATTTTGGCTCTAGACATCTCCACAAAATGTAGAAATGTCAGCTGGTTGGTCCTAGCTACATATAGGTACAGGAAGAAGGAAATGGGCTAAATAAAGAACTGGCCAGTCTGCAAGGAGAATTTTGAGTGAATACACAGGGGACATAATTTTCTGGGATGTAAAATGTTTCTTATCTTCAGCCTTTCCAGTCAGTAAAAATCCTCTACGTATAATAAGGACTGGGGGAAAACATCCATTCAAGACTATAACTCCAAAACCCTTTCTTAAGAAATCTGAAAGAATTAATTTGTTGTCAAACCAATTCTCACGGAGACAAAACTGTTTCTCTGATTCTTAAGATGGTCCCCCAGAAGCCCAATCCCAAAGTGAAAGTAAATAAGCATATCCATAGAGAGGCAAGTCTTGAAAAGAAGCACAGGTATACCTTTTTCATAAATGGAGTGGGCACAAATCAAACGCATAGTCTACAGCAATTTAGAAGAAATTTTATATGTAAAAATGACATCAACCTGGATTAAAGAGAATGATTTTACTCATATGCAACTACAAGCTATTATTATCCTTATTGCTATTTCTAAAGAGGAAACAAAAGGCCTCTGGGCTCCCAACTTTCTAGGGTTGGCTAACATAATATTTTAAAGGGCTAAGGAGAGACACTGAAAAAAGGAAAGATGTCCTAGAAGGCAGGGAATAGCCCTAGTAGCCCAAAAGGGAGACCCAAGAGCCATGAAGAACAAACTGGAAAACCACTCCCAAGGAGTATAACCTCATCTTAATCAAGGAATGCTACTACTCTCCAAGATTTCATCTGGATTTTAAAATTGCTATGGGTCAATGACTGCTATGTATCTCCTTTGTTTTTCTCTTATAGAATGGTATTTATTGAAGTTATTCTAGTTTTGTGTCAACATCATACACTGAATGTTTGTGGGATAACTTTTCATTTCATGAGTCTCAGGATGAAGGGAATGCAGATATGATGAGTTTCATTTGGACATACCATAATTATATTCTAGATTTCAAGCTTTATATCATAGTTCATGGTGTGACTTTTAGGGATCCTTGAATAAAGAAGAATATTTTCCATGGAGAAGAATGTGAAAATTGTAGCCAGAAGGCAGACTGTGGTATATTCCAGCATTGGTCATAATCCTTAATTCTTCCTTGTATCTGTGTTCTTTGTAATATGTCTATAAAGCTTCTCTCTTTAAGAGATGCATTCTATTTCCAATTATTTTGAGTCTGGGCTGTACTTATGATTGCTTTGGTCAACAGAATGAAGTAAAAGGGATGATGTACCAGTTAGAAGCTTATGCCTCAAGCAGCTAGTGTTCCACTTCTTCTCTTGGAACCCTGTCTAAGGAAGCAGGTAAATAAGCCCAGGCTCTCATGCTAGAGAATAAGAGCCTGCATGGAAGAATGAGGAGCCATCACAGCCAAGTCCATTCATGATTATGTAGTTCCAGCCAACCAAAGAGCTAACTACAGACACATGGCTGAATCTGGATGCATCTAGAAAAACAATTTAGCTGAGCCCATTCCTAATAGGTGGCTCATAAAATCATGATCTAAATAAACAATTATTGTTTTTAGCCACTTGGTTTGAAATGGTTTGAAACAAAATTAAAGCTAACTTTGGGCATATTAACTTTTCTCAGCTTCTCTTATTCACCCAGAAAATTCTGAAAAGAAGAATACTGTTATATATGCATTTGGGATAACAAAATACAAAAAATGTATATGTATGTACAAAATATGTATACAACACTCTTTTTTTAAAGATTTTATTTATTTGACAGAGAAACACAGCAAGAGACGGCAAGTAGGAGGAATGAGAGAGGGAGAAGCAGGCTTCCCGCTAAGCAGGAAGCCCGATGCGGGGCTCGATCCCAGGACTCTGGGATCATGACCCAAGCCGAAGGCAGACGCTTAACAACTGAGCCACCCAGGCGCCCCTGTACGCAACACTTTTAACTATAAGCTACTGTCATCCCTATAAGAAACAAGGTGTTTTCATCAACATTATAATCAATCTTACCATTTGTTGTGTACCTACTATCAGGCTATTATGCCTGGAATCATGTTATCTTTAATCCTTACAGCAAAACTCCAAGTGATTATTTTGATTTTCTTTATACAGTTGAGAAAACCAAGTAACAATGATGTTGAGTAACTACACCCAGACTATGAACAATTAAGTCACTAAGCCAGGGTTTGAAAGTCATTCCAAATTTTTCTATTCTACCATAGCTTCTCTGGTAGATTAAATATAGTCCCAATTCCCTCCCCTGTAATATTATTAGTCATGCATTCCTTTACCACAGCCTCATGGTAAGTGGCATGTACTTACCTAGTCCTATGTTTTGGTATTGTCAATGTGACTTGCTTTAGCCAATGATTAACAGATGTGACCTAAGTAGAGGCTTGAAATATGATTAGGCACTTACGCTTGTTCTCTTGTGCTTCTGTCATAACCGTGAAAAGAATAAAGCCCAGCTAGTTGCTTCCCCTCCAGTTGGGTTCTTTAAATGAGACACAAGAAGCAGAGCTGCCCTGATTCACAGACACTAAACAATTATCACCAATTCACATGTTCATGAGAGGAAAATAAATGTTCAGTGTTGTCTGTTTGCCATAGAGATTTTGTGGTTATATACTGCCTAGCAAAATGTGACTGATACAGCTTTCTAGTCTTCAACTGTTGCAAAAACAAAATATTTGATAACATAAAGTGTGCTATAATCTGGTAATGAAAAACAAAAATAAGTAAATTTCAACCAGAAGGGGAAAAAAGCAATTTCATATAGGAGATAAAATTATAGCTTCAAATTTGAGCTATCCTTCTTGGGAAATATATGGATAGACACTTTGTTTGAAATTTAGATGTAAACTTCACACAAGGAGAGATGAATTCAGCAGGTCTAGGGTGTTCAAATCCTGTACATTCCAAAGAAAAGTTTGGTCCTTGACTGGCTTCTGCAAGATAACGCCATCTTTGGAATTTTCTGTCTCGAGAGTGTCTTCATCTATCTGGGCCCTTGAGTCATGCCAGATAGTTTATGCTCACAGTGTAACCTATGGTGGGATCTTGAGTCACATGGTACTGGCTCACCCTCTGGAGGGGCTGGAGACTAAGGTCAACCACATGAGAACTCCATGCCTATATGACTAACTCCCAATAAAATCCTAGACACCAAGTCTTACGTGAGCTTCCCTGGTTGACAATACTTGTATGTGTTGTCATATATTGTAACTGGAAGGATCAGGTGCTGTTGTTAGACTCCACTGGAAAAGGTCTACTAGAAGCCTGCACCTACTCTGGACTCTGCTTTGTATGTCTTTCATTTTTGCTGATTTTTATCTGTATTCTTTCACTGTAACAAACCATAACCAGGAATATTATAGATTTTCTGAGTTCCATGAGCTCTTCTAGAAAAATCACAGGGCACCTGGCTGGCTCAGGTGGTACAGCATGTAACTCTTGATCTCAGGGTCCCGAGTTCAAACCCTGTGTGGGTTTACAGTTTCCATGATAGACAGATAGAAAGGTAGAAAATTACTGGACCTGCAAACAGTCATAGGAACCCAATAATGTCATAATTTCATAATTTCATAATGTCATAAATTCTTGGAACACAAATTATTTGCCAGGCAAACAGAAAGAAAGAAAGAGAGAGAGAGAGAGAGAGAGAGAGAGAGAGAGAGAACGAACAGTGAATCTAACATATAGGTATGGTTATTAGTCTCCCTGAGGGTATTGCCATTTCTCTAGGGAATCCCTCTAAATACCCAAAAGAGTCTTGGTAGCCAGGCCCTCCTTTTCTTTTAAAGTATTGGTTCTGAGTAGAGTTCTGAATTCAAGACTGGCTTGGAATGGATAGCCTCTGGCATGACATTAGAGACAACTCATTTTCCAAGTGATTGCTATGAAATCTGAGAAACCTAAACTGAGTAAATTATAATTATAATCATTATTCCCCCCCAAAATGAGAGCAATGTTTGAATAACATTTGAATTATAAAACATTTGATCACTCATTGTTTTTATAGGTGGGAGTGAGCTGTAAGACAGAAAATATTTCTTTGTAGAAAAAGTCCAGTCTTTGGATCAAAAACTGCCATGATGAAGGCCTGCAAATTGGGAAAAAAAGATCACAGACTCAAAACTGTATACTCTGGAAGGCAGAAGACTGAAGGGCAAGGCTCTCAAAATTGTAATGGCATGGATTATTTCTAACACAGAATTACATACAGTTTTACTATCAAAATAATTGGAGAAAATAATATGTATAAAAAACTACCTGTGGTCCTTCTAGCCTAAAATATTAACTATCTAATCTTCTGCATAAATAGTTTGCCAACCCTTATTTTAGAAGAACAGTGCTTATTCTTGGTAAGAATGGCATGTTACTAGAATGTAACATGAGAGGGCTTCTAGGATTCAAATAGTTTCTTAATCTGAGAGCTGGTTACACTAGTGTGCCCAATAAAAAATTCATCCAGCTGTATACCTATGATGTATTTGCTTTTCTATATGTATATTATATTTCAATTAAAAGTAATATATGCATAGATGTGTGTATATACCTGTGTGTATAAAGTATCTCTGTGTATATAAACCAAGGATATAGAATCTATAGATTCTATAGATTTTATACAACCTATCTACCCACCAAACTCCATCACCACTTTATTCTAAGCCACCTGCATCTTTTACTTGATTTTATAATAAATTCCAATCACTAATTCTCCCAATAGCCAGATAATTCAACAAATACATTCAAGAGTTTCCTGAGACCCCAAATAATTTTTTCCCAAATAAATTCTTAAGAGCTTACTATGAATTATGTCTCCTATTTTCTCTCACCTCTCCTGTTACTCTCCCCCCCCTTGCTCATTTTAATCCATCCTGGAGGTCATCCTTATTTATTTATCTTTACAGACATAAAGCAGTGTGTATCTATATCATCTATATCAGGATCTTTGGATCTATGCATCTACTACTTTTTCCATCTGACATTCTCTCTCTCTGAGTATTTTCATGGCTTACCTCCTCATTTTATTTTTGTCTCTATTCAAATGTCACCTTATCAAGAAGGACAAATAAGAAGAATATTACTACCCTGCACAGTTATACTCTTTCCCTTTACCCTGATTTATTTTATTTTTTATTTATTTAAAGATTTTATTTATTTATTTGACAGACAGAAATACAGCTAGAGATGTAACACAAGCAGGGGGAGTGAGAAAGAAAGGGAGAAGCAGACTTCCCGCCGAGCAGGGAGCCTGATGTGGGGCTTGAACCCAGGACTCCGGGATCATGACGGGAGCCAAAGACAGCTGCTTAACAACTGAGCCACCCAGGTGCCCCATACCCTGCTTTATTTTTTAATAGAACTTACTTCCACATCCATAGCATATTTTTTATCATTGCCCCTCCCATGAGAATGCAAACAACATGATATCCATGACTTTGTCAGTTTTACTCACTGCTTTCTTCAATATCAAGAATAGTGCCTGAGATAATGAAGTGTGAATTTGGATGTGTTCATGTAATAAGACCCCTAAAAACAGTAAGAGTTTGGAGATCTTAATATTTCTCTCTCTCTATCTCTCTCTCTCTCTCTCTCTCTCTCTAAGTAGATACTCTCCCTCTGCAGAGTATAGGTCCCACCTATAGGTTATATAGCTTCTGGAAACCAATAATCTTTGTTGATTCCTAGCTGGGTGATCATGGTAAGTATTAATTTCCTTGGCTGTAAATTGGAGATAATTGTAGCAGCTACTTCATGATGTGATTGGAAAGGGGAAATCATATGAGCAAACCCATATAAATTACCTGGTGTAGACTTGGCACAAGTAAGCACTAAATCTATATTAACCATTATTATCATTATTATGATTTCATGGGGTATCTGTGAATACTTACAACATTGTTCTTACAACAAGAAGAGTAAAAGTTCTTCATACCTAGGGCTAGATAACTGGAAAATGCTATTGACTGATAAGTGGATTTAAGATGGAAGATAATGAGACAAAAAATAGAGGCTTGCACATTAATATCCCAGGCTGAAGCACTAAACTACAACAAAATAAACCAGGGCCAATTCTGATGGAGGGGTGGGATTTAAGGGAAATAAAGGTTAACAATTAACAGATATCAAAGGAGAGATGAGAAGAGGTCTGAAATAGAGAAGCACCAGGTGGGCCAGAAAACCAGTCTTCAGCTAAGAAGACAGAAGGAATTAACAGCAGGATGGTCAGAAAGCTGTCATCAATTACTAGCGCAACCAGGTGAAAGGAAGAAGCTGGACTGGGCAGGTACAGAAGTTAAAGTACTTCCTTTGGAGTTTACCAGAGTGTTTTGTTGATTACTCTTAAAGATAGTTGCTCAGTACACCTTAATCAACTCTAGGCAATTAAAAGACGGTTAAAAGGAAAGGAAGGGGGAGCTTCTCACACTTGTGACCAGATTCTCTGGACAGATTACACTATAATCTTAGTGCAGCCTATTTTCCAAGGAAATTTATGGACAACTAACTGTCCAAAAAAATGCACTGAATAAAAATTTCATTATGGATAATAGAGACACTACAATGTGCATAGAATTTATACAACTAATAATTTAACTTAAAACAGTTGTTTTAGGGAAGTACACAATGAATACATTACCAAGAAACACCCAATCTTCTAAAATAATGTTATATTTGCCCAAACATTTCAAAAAATGTCTTCCTTGAACTTGTTGACATTTCAGGATAAAATTAGTGTTGGAGGGCACCTGGGTGGCTCAGTGGGTTAAAGCCTCTGCCTTCAGCTCAGCTCATGATCTCAGGGTCCTGAGATGGAGGCCCGCATTGGGCTTTCTGCTCAGCAGGGAGCCTGCTTCCTCCTCTCTCTCTGCCTGCTTCTCTGCCTACTTGTGATCTCTCTCTCTGTTAATAAATAAATTTTAAAAATCTTAAAAAAAATAAAATAAAATTAGTGTTGGAGAAAAGTTTATTTTCATAAATCCAGGAATAAAAGTGACAATAAAAATTAAAAAATTATGCATTGATAATGTGTGAGATGCCCAATAAAATATACTTAAAAAAAATCCTCAGATATATTTATGCTTCTTGCCACCAGGTAAATATTCAATTTACATAATAAAAAATACACTTCCTTAAATATAAAGATTTGTATATAAAGAGATGTTATTTCAGCATCATAAATGCTGAATTTCCCAACTGTCATTCAATTATTAAATAATTTTATATAAAACGATCCAATTATCTAATGTGGAACTCACTTTCTTCTTAAAGTAATTTTCCATCCTATTAGTTTTATATCACAAGTGATGTAGAACATGCTGCAAAAACTGTATATCATTTCCTAGTATAGTTTATAAAAACTCAAACTAACAGAAACTATTCAAATATTGGTTAATTTGTAACTTATTTGAAAGCTGGAATATATTTTCCAATTCAACCACAGACTATGTTCTACAAAAACTCCCTTTAAATCTAGCTGACTTGACCAAAAAAAACCCAAAACAAAACAGAATAAGCAAACCAAAAAAACAAAACAAAGACCAATTTGTAATTTTCTCTTCTGAAAGAAAATGTGAATCTGAAGCTAATGAATACATCCATAAAAATATGAAGATCTACCCAGACGACATCAAACACAAGAATTCCAGTTTTCAACTGTGTTTGAGGCTAATCCATAGCCCACATGACATTATATAAGCAGTAGCCTGATCTGTCCTATGTTTTTTTTCATATTCTACACATGAAATGAATTTGATAATCATTCCAAAACTCATTTCTTAAGAGTATAACACTTTCCACGTCTGTCTCTCTCTTACACATAAACACAACACACACACAGAGCTGTACATACACTTAACCAGATATACAAAGCTAAAAATCAAAGGTCCATTTCATACAAAGCTAAAAACCAAAACCACCCTATTAACAGCAAAAATGTTTATCAGCTGATATGGATGTATTATCACTGGTTGCTATCATAAAACTTAACAGAGATAACCATTTTCTGAACACAAATAGCAGATTTATCAACCAAAACCTTCTTGGTCCAAAGTACATCTGAACAGAGCTTTCTCAAAAACCTCCAGCACAGGCGAGATTTGTGACTTTTAAATAGCACAGCAACAGATAGGCTTAGTGAGCAAAAAGGCTTAAGGTCTCTGTGTTTTTATCAGAAGTACACATATCTATTATACCAATATACTGTAAAGGAAACTAGAAAAGAGTTCCACGTGAATTTGCCTTCATGATTTAAAATGCTACCAGAAAGTATATTTTAGCAAAGAACTGAACACTGATCTATTCATTTTAATTTATACATTTTCAAAAAGAGCTAAATCTAGCATTAACTCACTGGACTTGTTTTGTATAAAGATTTTTTTCAATTACATATAGTATAATATTTACGGTGATCTTCAAGGTGTATGTCCATTAGGAGGCATTATGTCTATAGGTGTATATGGACATGATCCTGAATTGTCAAATTCAAGAAATACAAGCTAATGAATACATCCATAAAAATATGAAGATCTCCCCAGATGACATCATGTATATGTATATGTCAATAGTCACTACAGTAGTTATTAGGCCTGCTGATATTTTACCCATTGTTATTAAAATTTAGATAGTGCTCTAGTTCCTAACACAAAACATAGTCCTAGTCCAACTGTTAGGGAAATTAGTTGCATTATACCTGGCTTAACAAAGAAAGATGATGTTCATCTCTTTTGTTGCTATTGTTTAAGGTGAAACTGACATAATATCTAAAGAAGTTTAACCAGATGTGAAGAAGATAAAAAATTTCATAGGAAAACATCATGCCTTATCTACAGTTAGTCATTACATACTCAGAGGATAGTAAGATCTCTTATACTTCAGCTGGGGAGTAAGAAATGGAAAGAGAATTTCATATCTACTGCCCATCACTACACCCCATGAGGGTTTCTCATGCCTCTCACCCTATATGTAAATGTATTATGACCTGTTCTGTAACACTGAAAACACCTATGAGCAAAAATGTTTGTTTGTTTGTTTGTTTGTTTTTAAAGATTTTATTTATTTGACAGAGAGAAACACAGCCAGAGAGGGAACACAAGCAGGGGGAGTGAGA
>PITA01006583.1:0-75678 GCA_004023965.1 Spilogale gracilis
CCCCTCCTCCTCCTCCTCCTCCTCCTCCTCCTTCTTCTTCTTTTTTAAGATTTTATTTATTTATCTGAGAGACAGAGAGCATAAGTAGGGGAGAGGTCAGAGGGAGAAGCAGACATCCCCCCTGAGCAAGGAGCCCAATGCAGGACTCGATCCCAGGACCCTGAGATCATGACCTGAAAGCCAAAGGCTGAGGCTTAACCGACTGAGCCACCCAGGCGCCTCAATCCCTAAACATTTCTATTGAAAATTTTTAAAATGCATAATGAATACACCTTGAAGAACACGTGGCTTCAGAACAATGATTTGCTCTAGGTTTGGAAGAACTGTCAGGTTTTTATAAGGAAGAATGAATTATAAGGACATCTTAATTCGCTAGAGGCTATACTGGAAAAGAATGAATACCTGTCTACACACGCAGGCAGGATTCCAGGACCAGGGGAGCTATTTCTAAGCCAAGCTCTTGGCATTTCCTGGCTATATGACCTTGAAAATGTCATAGGAGAATTCTTTGCCCAATGGCCTCATTAAATTATAATAAAAGTTTACATTTGTGGGAGCACTTTGTGTTACTTTACCTTGACTTTGTATTAATTTCATCCTTGTAACGCCCGCAAGTAGATAGTATGATCCCTGTGTGCTAGATAGGAGGCAAAGGCTCAGAGCGTTGCAGTAACTAGCCCAATGTCACACAGCGGGTCAGTAGCTGAGCTGGAATTTATTTTTCACTCTCTTCAGCTCCAAAGTTCGTGTTCCCAGTCACGCCGTGTTATCCTGCATCCCTCATCATCTCATACATCAAACGGACCCAGGGGCATGTGGGATGCGCAAGGGCGAGCTTACACGTGTCCACCATCAGGTGCTCTAGAAGGAAGTGGGAAGCTTCCATCCCAGTCATTGACCTCACCCCACCCCCGTTCTGCCTTTCGTCCCGCACCCTGACCTCTTGGTGAGACATGGGGAACCTCTTAGGATCTCACTGCTGAGTCGTAAACGGAGAGGGTTTACCCAGTTTACCTGGAGACCGGCTGAGAGACACGGTCTCTTGTCGCTGTCTCTCATCAGAGCCAAGAGCAGGGCGCACGTGCTCCTCTGTACCTCTGTGCTGCTTTCTTCCCAAGAACTCGCATCCATGCCAACAACCTTGCTTTCGTTCCAGCTCTCCGTTTCTCTTGACCCCTATCTTCTTAATTCCAGGAGAAAAGGTTCAGTGAGTGTGGCAGAAAACAAAAGCGAACAAAGGTAGTTGCTAACATTTACTGGGTACATAGAACATACCAGAAACTGTGCCCATCACTTTGCCAAAAAACTAAAACCAACCCCAAAACAGACAGAGAAAAACCAAATAAATGAAACCAACAAGGAAGCTCGACCAACAGTCCAGGAGTGAAGTGAAATTGGCTCCTTTTCTTTCAAGTCCCTACCCTCCAGCCTCGAAGTCCAGAGTGTGACTCACGGCACACTGGGACACTGGGCGACAGTGCTGAGCTACACCCCGCTGTTCCAGAATTGTTGTTCCTTCTCCCTTTCCTTTGAAATGCCCATCCTGCAGGTGCTAGGATCTCAACAGATTTAATCCCTAAGAAAACAGCAGAGTCAAATAACTCCTACTAGATCGTTAATGGCTTGCCAAAGCTAAATGAGCTACCATTTCTAGAAATAGTCACTTGAGGGGCGCCTGGGGGGCTTACTGGGTTAAAGCCTCTGCCTTCGGCTCAGGTTATGATCTCGGGGTCCTGGGATCGAGGCCCGCGTCGGGCTCTCTGCTCAGCGGGAAGCCTGCTTCCTCCTCTCTCTCTGCCTGCCTCTCTGCCTACTTGTGATCTCTCTCTGGCAAACAAATAAATAAAATCTTTAAAAAAAAAAAAAAAGAGTCACTTGAGAAAGGGGGCATTCATTAATTCACAAGAGTGAATGTATGAATCAAGGGTGTTGAGAACAGGCGAGTTTTAGGGGAAGGTTTTCTAGGTGCGTCAAGAATGATTACAGTGGCAGGATTGGTACCCATCCTTCAGACCGTTGAACATATTGAAGACACAGAAAGATCCGGAAGTTCCAGGCCTATGCTGAATGTTAAAGTGGCTGAAAGACAAGGCAAGGGGTAGAGGGGCAGACGGCCTGGCATTGAACTGTGAGGCACCATGAAAGACATGAGGGTGCTGGTGACCTCAGCACAGCCCAGGCGCTGGGACCGGCTTCCGCTCCCTGGTCCCCCACCGCTGACATTAAGGAGCTGTGCCCGGCAATCCGTGTTGTCTTTTCTAGGGGAGGTGCTCTCAGCTGATGCTCTGCCTTCCGACCTCCCAGTGCAAGTGTGAGAGCACCAGTTGAATATCTACAGGTATTGGCTTTCAACTTTCATTTAGGCTTGCTCGGAGATGGATGATGAGGACGGGGTAAGAATTCCTAAGTCTGTTTACATAAAGTCTCTCCAGCTCATCTGGACAGCCTAAGAAGCACACGTTCCCTAGAGCATGGAAATTAAGACAATTAGCTAAGGCCTCACGTCGCTGTAGAAACAGGCATCATGGGTTTTCAAGTGAATTAGTAATGCAGCTAGCAGGGTGAAGAGAAAGACGGGACTCTCTCTCTCTCTCTCTCTCTCACATACACACACAGACACACATTTTACAACCAAAATAACAAGGACGGGGTAAGGTTCACAGCAGAATTTGGAGGAAAGCACAAGGATTTCCCATACACCAGCCCTGAACATCTAGCCTCCTCCATCATCTGCACCCTTATCAGTGGGACTTTTTTTTTTTTTTTTAAACCAAGGATGAACCTCATCAACAGGCCATCATCACCCAAAGTCTATAGTTCACGTCAGGTGCCATTCCTGGTAGTTGTGCACTCTGTGCTTTGGATAAATATATCATGACAGACAGTCACAGAATAGCCTCGCTGCCAGAACCATCCTCCCTGCTCTCCCTCGCCACTGAACCCCGGCAAGCACGGATCTGTTTATTGCCTCCACCGTTTTCCCTTCTCCTAGTGTCATGGAGTTGGAGTCATACAGTAAATAGCCTTTTCAGACTGGCCTCTTTCACTTAGTAAAAACCATGTCTTTTCATGGCTCATTTCTTTTTAGCAACAAATATTTCACTGTCTGGATGGACTGCCTTTTATATGCCCATTCACCTATTGAAGGATACGTGACTGCTTGCATGTTTTGGCGACTGTATTTCAGTTGAGAGTTTGCCTATCTATCTCCCTACTTCCAGCGAAACTGTAATTTATGAAAATCCAGGGAAAGCAGGGTGTGTGTCTTTGACAAATGCTGTTTACTGTAACCAAAACCTTAACCTTTCTTCAAGATTATTTCCAACACTGCATGTGGGGTTTTGGGTTTTTTTCGGGGCGGGGAGAGAGTGGGGTGGGCAGGGAGAGGTGAGGGAGGTGGAGAAGGCGAGGAAGAACCAGACTAGAATATTCTACATCCCACATCCTCCTTCCCAATCCATCTGTTGAATTTGACCAAACCCACCTTGCTCTCAGGCTATCTGGGCAACTGTCTTCCTTTGTGATGGGGAGATGCATTGAACAGGTTGTAGGTTGTAGGCAAGACGTAAAATTCCTGAAAGATGCCAGCCATCCTGGTTTAGTGCAAGTGGTGGGCAGTGTCATTTAAAATCTCCTGAAAGGTGTCAAGTCATCAATACTTTGTAACCTGAAGCTGACGTGAAAATGCGAGCTGAGAAATGACTTTCCTTTTAGGGCGGCCCAAGGGGCTGAGGGAATGCCTACGAGAAACACGGTCAATAAGCCGAATTCCACGCACCTCTTCAAAGAAAATTATCTTACCTTCTCTGTGACTGTGTTGGCGGAAACTGAGGGTGTTCCTGATGTCTGTCCTGGAAAGTAACAGCTTCGTGGGTTTTTTCTTCTCTTTTCCAGTGCAGAGTAGCTCAATCCTTAACTCCCTAATTGGGATGCAGAGCGCTGCTCCAAGTTGTGTTGGAGCAGGAAGCCCACGATGTCTCCTTCGGAGTGAAGGGGAACCGGGCATCTCCGGAGGCAGCTCGGGTGTTTGCATCTGGGAAGTATGACGTCACTATTCACACGAGTCTCAGGTTCCCTCCCCATCGGTGGAGAGCTGGGGCTCAGCACTCGGTGTCCAGGAGGCAATGCTGCCCAGGCCGTCGCTGGTGGACAACTTCCCAAGGCTCAGTTCCCTCATCAGCACGATGGGGACACAAACAAAGCCCAAGGCACAGTGTTCTGAGGATTGGGCAAGCTGGCGATCATTGGTACTTCACAGAGGTTAAATGACCTTCGTGACTGTCATTACATTGATTATCTCTCAATCTGGGCAATTTTGAATGTTTCATGATGGAACCATGGAGAGGCAATTTCTTGTCAGCTCCCTTTTGGGAGTGAAAATCAGCCTCTGCATGAGAACACTTGTTCTCAGAATCGATGGTCTACAGGACTCCATGTTTGGTTAGCATCTCGTGGGGTTCCCTTTCTGTGGGCAGTGGTGAGAGGCATTGCCCATTACCCTTCCCCTCCTGCAGGGTCCATAAATGCCAGCCCCCCTCTCTACTAATGAGAATCAGCCAAGAGACCTTTTTTTCTAGTTTTCTAAGACAATGAACATGCCAGAAATATTGGAACTCAATTTGTAAAAGTCTGCTCATGATGACCAAGCCCATGAGTGACATGGTCTCCATGATGCAAGCACGATAATACGTTTGCTTCTGACTCCAGAAAACTTCATCAGTCACCTTCAGCCTGAGCCACGGTGACAAGAGCACCTGATTTATTTTAGCCTTGGCCATTACTGTGAGTAGTGTTGTTCCCAGAGAGTCCCCCACCTATCATTTCATTACATCTTCCACTTAAACGTGAAAAATGATTCCTTATTCAAAGGAGTACCACGTCCAGGAGAAAGAACATTTGAGTTGAGGTAGGGTCCAGGAAACGTGTGTCGGCCCCGATGCTCTATCACCAGCAACAACTTTTGCAGTGGGTCATTTTGCCAGTGTGGACTTCACGTCTTAGAATGGTTAATACCCTTGAACCTAATTAATTCACTTCTAGGAATTTGTCTCGTGGAAATCATGAGAGCATCCCTACATATTCCTGCACTAATTTGTGGCCATAATGTTTCTCACTGGGGGGGCGGGGAGAACACAACCCACTAAAAGGGATAATTTAATTATGATTCAACCATTTTGATGGATTACTAGGTAGCCATTAAGTGAAAAAGACAGGTCACAAACCAGGGGGTAATGAATGATCCCAGGTGTCTAATAAAACATAGTAGGCATGTGCTTCAACAGACAAATGCTGATGCTTTCTCTGGGTGTTAGAACCACGTAAAGATTTTAATGTCTTTCACGTTGCTGAAACGTTTCATTACCAAGTTTATATTAATTTGCAATCCAAAGGGAAATAAGTTGTGTTGTAAAGGAGAAGGAGAAAACTTGGTAGACTTGGGCTTTCTAGCCTGACCGTTAGACAAGCCTTGGACAAGCCTCCTGATAGCCCCGTCCTTCCTCAGTTGTCTCGTCTGTAAAATGGGAATGAAAACCTCCATGGACCCGCTGTTGCCATAAGGTTGTTAGGCTCAAAGGAGAAAGTAAAAGCAAAGAAGGGGTTTTATAAACATTAAAGCATATATATAAATGTGTGCATATAAAATAAATACACGTATATATACATATATACCTTTTTAAAATCACGCATTTATTATGAGATTAAGGAGCACTGAGGTGGCACAGCGGCAGAATCGAGATCAGTGAATCAGAACAATGCCCACTAAGCATAAGGAGTGACATGGACGACAGAAGGAGAAGGAAAGGAAATGTGAATTGGGGTAAATCAGGGAGGGAGATGAAACATGAGAGACATTGGATTCAGAAACCAACTGAGGGTTTTGGAAGGGAGGGGGTGGCCGGTGGGTACTGAGGGCACGGATTGCAGGGAGCACTGGGTGTGGGGCACAAACAAGGAATCTTGGAACACTGAGAAAATAAAATGATTTAATAAACAACAACAACAACAACAACAAAAAACTATGTCCGCTAAACTAAGGCATTATCCTTAGAAGATCCTGGTAATGGTATGAAGTATTGTATTTCTCTGCCGAGCCCTATCTCTTGGTTATCTAGACAGAAATAAAATCCTGTCTTTGAGTCAGGTGGGTTTTTGCTCTTTGAAACATCAATCTGACTAAGCATTTTTTCTCCTGCTAAGAAATGTGCATTTAAATAACAATGTTGCAGCTTTTTGTCTTCAATGGGGACATTCAACCAATAGGATGAATGGAAACATCTTGAACCGCTGCAAGTTTTCTTTTTTTAAGAGTTGTCTGTGTTTACCAGGTAATTTGGATACAGTCTCAGAGCATAAGGGAGCATAAATTATAATCCAAATGAGACCATTGGAAAGGCTATTATAAAAAAAAAAAAAAAGCTGGGAGAGAGAGACATTTGGGGAATGGAAATTAGGGCAGGTTTTGAAATATTTTCAAGCCCGTTTACTACCATCTGTTAGGACTGCGTTGCTAGGGATTTATTGTTTCTTATCTATGAAGTCCTCTGGCTATGGAAAACAAATTTGGTAAAAGATGATAAAACTTCTTTTGAAATGGCAAAGAAGTAAGACAGAGCCACGGCACGGCAGGCTTGGTATCCTGATCGTGGGCATGGCTATTGAGGGTTTTTTTGTTTTTTGTATTTTGTTTTAAATGCAGTGCCTTTTTGAAGCTCATTTTTGTACTCAAGCCCACACTACTACTGAGCTCCTTCACCTAGGAGGGGCACCTAGCAGATGGTACAGCTGTTCAGGAAGAGGAGACAAGAGGTAGGTTCTGCAGGGAAGTCCTTTGCACAAGGCCTCTTGCAAGGTTACTTGGCTGCTGAATATTCCCTGAGATTCCCGAAAGTGAAACCACTTTAGCATTTGCATCCATTACTCAGACTGTGAAGTTAAAAAAAAAATCGGCAAACAGAATGAATCAGATTGTGTTGTGAAAATAGAAATCAACAGTAAACTGGTCTGCAGCAAACCAATGTTTTACTTGAGTATTGGAGATTAATGAGTGAATTTATCAAACAACTTATATTAGCATAAATGCCTCCGTATTCCCAAAGGGCTCATTAAATTGAGTTAGAGAGGGTTGGATAGATCCCCAAGTCCTCTCCACTTGTAATTCACCTGCTCTCAAGCCTCCCCAGGTCCTCAGCTCCTGAGAACCTGGGATCCTGTCATCCAGGACTCTATATTGTCTTCTAGACGTACTTGGCTGCTTTGTTCTTTCTTTTAGATGCCAAGCTGGTTCCCATTTCAGAGCCTCTTTCCTGACTATTCCCTCTGGCTGGAAAACTCTTCCAACAGATGGCCAGTCCTCTCAATTCATTTAGGTTTCCTTCTAGGAAAATGGTCCTGACCACCTGTTAAATAAGAGCTTCCCATTTCCTTGAGAATACCACTTGACTTTGTATTTATTTATTTACCGCCTCTTCCACCTCTAAAATTTAAATTTCATGATGACACAGTTTTGTTCACCATCATATTTCCATACAAAGCCAAGGCCATGAGTAGAGTAAAGATGGATTAGTTATTGTTCCAAAAACAGGCTTTCCTATGATACATTCCGCCATATTAATGTTCGCTTGACTGTACAACTTGGTTTGACTTCATAGTGTAGGAGGTACGTTTCCTTGCCCTCTTGACTTTGGTTCTGACCATAGAACTTGCTTTGGTCCATGGAACGTGGTGGACACAAAGAGTTGGACGCTCCAACCCGCCTTGGCTTCCTGCCAGGAGAAGAGCATGATTCCAATGGTGGTGGGTACTGGGGAGACAGGAAACCCCCTGGACCCAGGTTACAGCCTAAAGTCCAGCTCAACACAGCCCACCCTAAACCGGTCGATCCTAGGATACATGAGCAGGAAGTGAACATATCACTAAAACTTTATTGTTTTTTATACATCAAAAGCCATCTAATAGAAGAGGTCTAAGATATTTATTGAATGAATTAATGGTTAAGATTTTAGGGTTTTAAACATCTTCTATCTTATGAATGCATAGCGAAATATTTTGTATCTTAAAAATATTTATGAAATCAAACAAAAATCCAAGATGGGAGATGTGACTTGGTTGTAGACTTTTTTTCACAAGAAAAGAAGACAGAAGAAGTTTTGTTACCCTGGGATGAATGTTTGACAACACAGACTCTCTTTTTTATGAAGTTTATTTGGTTTAAGAAAAAGGAATAACATAGAGTGCTCTAATTCTGGTTCTTCAATGACAGCAATTAAAATAAATATTCAATAGTTTCCATGTTTTCTTTCAGGCAGTGTGTGTGTGTGTGTGTGTGTGTGCGTGTATGTGTGTGTGTGTATGTTTTCGGGTAAAGAAAGCAGTGGAAGGCAGTGGGCAGTGGGTTAGAGGGAAGGAATAAATCTTCAAATTAAAAAAAACTACTTTTTAATACCATGTTGTACACCTAAATGGAGTCATACTACTCTTAATTTCGATGTTGATAGAGATACCTATAGCGATATATTTTAAACAAAAATGAACACTTTATTTATAAATACATCTTTCTTTTTAAGTAGATACAAAAGTATATTTTCAAAGCACTCAAACAATACATACCAACTCTTTTTCAATCAAGAATCGTTTCTCAGGTCAGAAAGAACACCATCTTCGCCTTTTTAAAAGAATTTTCAGAAAAGATACTATTACAACTTCTCTAAGAACAACCTGTAGGTATTATTTTTTTGTGTCATCTAATTCAGTACTTTTTGTTGACCTTAAAAAGAAAAGAACATCCAGAAACAAGGAAGCACTGCTGTTTTACAGAATTTTGGACTAAACTTCGGTCCATTATCTGAGTGTCTTTCCAGAGGGAAATTCCTGAGGGAACTCAGATGTTAGTAAAAATCTGGGTCTATAGGGTTTCCAGCTACTGACCCCTTGGAGGCACTTAGAGTCTGCAGGGTTTTGCCAGTTGTGAAATACGGCCAGCCGTAATATGAAACCACCACTCTTGTATCAACAAAAACAAGAATCCGAGAATGATCCCAAGAATGAGGTACAGAGTGTGCCAGTTTCTGAAAACCCATAAATCTTGGAGCATCCCTAGCATGTATTCAGTTTCAGAAGGAAAAATTAATGTGCATTTGCCAACTCTGCCTTCTGCTCTCCTGAACCTTCTCTGTTAGAAAGATATCATCAATGGAAAAAAGAAAGTCCTAACTCATTTGACTTGTACTCATGAACATTTCTGCAAATGGGACGTCATTTGGCCAGTACGATAATCAGATAAATGTGTTTTGTTCAGTTCCGAAAGATTGAAGAATTTTTTACCTAATTATAGAATTTTCATTTTAAATATGAAACATATGGGTCTATATTCAGCTATGACCTAACATCCTCAAGCATGTGAAAGGGGACATCCTGACAGATGTTCACAGCGGATTGGGTACAGAAGAACTATCAGGTGTGATTTAAGTGATGGTAACAGCTAGAATTGGACGTTATTGCCAAAGAAGGGAAGAGAGAGCTTAACTTTTGCATTCCCTCTCCCAGACTGCTGCATTTCTCAAATGCATTTCCCTCCGAAGATGTATTTTTCCTTCCAAAGCTGACCTTACCGTGGCTGGAACAGGTTGGTTTCAGGACCCAGTGCGCTTTTCTGGGATGCTAGGAAACAAGCCAGCAAGCTCTCCTAACTCAAAGGTTAATGATTAAAATCCTCCCATACTTTTTTTTTTTTTTTAAGGGCTTTGGGTTTTGTGCCATAAAAACAATTCCTCAAAAAGTGATTCGTTAATGTCTTCTCTGACTTTTCAAACTTAGTGTAACTGAGGAAGCTTAGTGATTAAATCATGCCTGTATGAACAGATAGAGTTCTAGGAATGGTTTTTGCAGTTTAGAGGTCATAGCAAAAAAAAAAATAAGAAGCACCTAAATGTCTCACCATAGGGCATCAGTCAAATAAATCAGGCTACTTCCATTAATGGCGTGCTATGCAGCCACAGAAAACACTGTTAGGGAAGGATTTTTATATAACAAGGAAATATTCACAATGTGCAGAGTCAAAAAGGCAGGCTATAAAATACTGTAAGATACAATTTAATTATTTTATTTACCATTGCAAACAGACACAAAAGACCCATACTGACAGGTTAATGGTGGTAATCGCTAGGGGATGGAGCTATAAATAATTTTAGTGATCTTCTTTTTACATAGATTTTCTGAATTTTCTGCAGATGAAATGAATATATAAATCACAACACTTATCTGCCCATGGTGAGCACTGAATAAATATGAGCCCTTATTATTATTAGAACAATAATACATTAGTATGTTGTTTATAAATAAATTGGGTTTTTATTACATTGATTTTTTTATAAGGTAAAAGTTAGTGTTAAAAATTTCATTGACATTTTTGAGATCAGGTTTGTTGGTGTGCAATGGGGGGAGACGTTGTGGGAGCATTGGTGGGTAAATACAGAGATTTCCCCTTCTTGGAGGAGCCGGCTGGAGCACCCAGGAAGGAGATAGCAGGCTGAGGACCCAGAAAGCAGACTCTGCTTGCTTCCTTCGTGGGACTGTGTGGGGCCACTAATCTTTGACATTCGTGAACCCTGGTGAAGGAATATGCTCTCTCATAAAGAAATGTGGACAGTCTGAGCTCACTTCCCCATAGCCTTTAACTCCCTTCAGAATTAAACTTGCAGAGATGACTCAAAAGCATTGAAAAAAAATGAAGATTCTCTACCGATTTCTTTAAGATACTTTTTCATCCCTCTGTGTCTTAACCATATATGATTTTTTAAAAGGTTATATTTATTTATTTGATGGAGAGAGAGAGCACACAAGCAGGGGGAGTAGCAGAGGGAGAGGGACAAGCAGGCTCCCTGCTGAGCAGGGAGTTCGATGGCGATGGGTTCGATCTCAGGACCTTGGGATCATCACCTGAGTTGAAGGCAGATGCTTAACAAACCGAGCCATCCAGGTGCCCCTTAATCATATATTATTATCTCCCTCAGGTAATTAGAAGAGGTTTATTTTAAGTTGCTTTTTTTAAATTAAAGAAAAAATACATAATTGCATATGTGGTGGTTCTAAACACAACACAACCTTCAGTCACTTTGAGAAAGCAAAAAAGAAAAGATTTTGAAAAAGTAATATCCAATTATCATGTCAAGACAGTCTGATCTTCAATTCTGTTCTTTTCTAAAAAATATTTTATTTATTTATTTATTTGAGAGAGAGAGTGAGAGAGTGAGAGAGCACCATTGAGTGGTGGGCAGAGGGAGGGAGGGCATCCCAAGTAGACTCCCCACTGAGCAGAGAGCCCAACGCGGGGTTCGATCCCAGAACCCTGAGATCATGACCTGAACAAGGGGAAGATGCTTAACCAACCGAGCCATCAAGGTGCCCCCAATTTTGCTCTTTTTTTTTCACCTACGTTCTCTTTCCACCTTGTGAAATGAGAGTTCATTTAATGGACATTAATAAGAATCCAAACTCAGTTTATGAAATGTATGTAACTTTTATACTTGAAATTATGAAATCCTCTTGGAAAACAAACCTATATTTCAAAATAGACACAAAACTTTTAAAACAGGGGTGCCTGGGTGGCTCAGTTGCTTACGTGACTGCCTTCGACTCAGGTCATGATCCTGGAGACCCGGGATCAAGCCCCACATTGGGCTCTCTGCTCGGTGGGAAGCCTGCTTCTCCCTCTCTCAGTCCCTCTGCTTGTGTTCCCTCTCTGGCTGTGTTTCTTTCTGTCAAATAAATAAATAAAATCTTTAAAAACAAACAAATAAACAAATAAAAAACAAAAAAAGCTTTTAAAACAAAGTTAAGGCTTTTATTCCAGAAGCTAACCCAGAAAACACTGCCACGTCACAAGTAGACTATGAAAGATCACCATTTCAAAAATCAGTTAATTGTAAGTCAAAACTGACTGCAGCTTGTCAGCCTCTAAATAACAGAATGTGTGTATTGTGTGAGTGTGCTTTTGTGTCTGTTTTTGCTGTGAGAAGTAGTATTTCAAGGAAGAGAGGAACACAAATGGGTAGGAAAGTTGGGAAGATTATGATAAAGTAGGGTAAGAAAATGGAAATTTAGGGAAAGTTTAAGCATATCTTATAGTTAACTATGCAATTGCTTCAGAGAGAAATCCATTTTGCATTATTTGAAACTTTCAACTCTTGTGCAAAAAATCAGCTTGCTCATAAAATGTTCATGTTTATTATGTTTGGAGATTGAAAGAGAAGCTTCAGGAAAATATTTCATTTATGAATTTGCAGAGGGAAAAGCATCCTTGGCGGTTAACATGATGTGATGAATTTCTTCTCCCCACAGCCTGCAACCCCTACAGGTCCTCACTGCCATTTTCTCAAAAACTCTTTTCAAAGTTCTATACATACAGTTGCTCAGAGCAAGGATTTATTGTGATGTCATCCCAGGGAACAGTGGCCTCAACATTTGCCTGTTTTATCCACTGATACAGAAGTAGTACATGAAAGAGAAAAGAGAGTTCTTCAAAACATAAACAAAACAAAAACAAAAACAAAAAAACCCAACGACTGCAAAAACAATGAATCCTGTGTTTTAAGGATGGTGGCGAATTCTTTGACATTCTTCTCATTGAGAATCTGGGCTGGCCCCAGTGATCCATTTGTAAACCACAGAATGTGGCGGAAATCACACTGTGCAACTTCCAAGGCTGGATATGAAAAGGTTGTGCAATTTCTACCCCACTGGCCAGGACATTTGTTCTTAGAACCCACATAAGAAGCCCAACTACCCCAAAGCCGCCATGTTGTGAGGAAGTCCAAGCCACATGGACCCATCCTGGCAACGGTCCCATGAGAGCCCAGGCTTTTTTTTTTTTTTTTTAAAGATTTTATTTATTTATTTGGCAGAAAGATAGAGAGATCACAAGTAGGCAGAGAGGCAGGCAGAGAGAGAGGAGGAAGCAGGCTCCCCACCAAGCAGAGAGCCTGATGCGGGCCTCGATCCCAGGACCCTGAGATCACAATCTGAGCCGAAAGCAGAGGCTTTAACCCACTGAGCCCCCCAGGTGCTTCAGAGCCCAGTCTTGAAGCCAACCCAGCTCGGTGAACAGACATGGGGGTGAACATGCCTCCCCTCCCATAGCCCCAGATGATTCCAGCTCCAGACAGTTAAGAAACCCCAGCACTAGACATTAGTGGCTTCTCAGCTGAGGCCCTAGAGAGCGAGAAGCAGAATGGATCCATTCCTGCTGTGCCATTTTTAAATCCCTGTCCAGGCCACCTGGGTGGCTCAGTGGGTTGGGCCTCTGCCTTTGACTCAGGTCATGATCTCAGTGTCCTGGGATAGAGGCCCACCTCTGGCTCTCTGTTCATTCTTTCTTCCTCCTCTTTCTCTGCCTACCTCTCTGCCTATTTGTGATCTCTCTCTGTCAAATAAATAAATAAAATCTTTTTAAAAATTTTAAAAAAATCCCTGTCCAACAGAATTTGTAAGCACAATCGAATGGATTTTTCCATTGCTAAACATTTTTAATTTTTATGCAGCAACAGATAATTGGCACATCACATAATTTGGATTTATGAAGCAATTGAATCAATGGGGGAGATGACATGTTGTAAATATGGGACTCTGAAACTCCATTTTATTTCTGAGGTAGAAGCACTTAGATTTTATATTCTGTTTTAATAAAATGTAAAGTTCTTGAGTCCTTTAGCTTTTAGTATAATGGAATCGTGTGGGATCTTTATTCTAAGTCTTTACTTGGAATACTTCAAATGGACAACATAATTGCTTCCAGGGACACTCTTGTAAGGGAATGGCGAGCTGTTTGCCCTTGGACTTGAGCCCCACTTCTGGCCATCTCTGGTTTCATTTCACTGCTCAATGCTCCTCCCCCCGCTCGGCCCTACATGTCAGGGGTGTTCGGTTCAGCAGGGATCTTGTCCAAGCTGCAGACGGGCTCGTTATTCAGGGCTGTTGGGTTTTTTTCATAGCAAGTTTTGGTTATAGATTTCAATGGAAATAAGTCTGTTTCGTTTTCAGCACTGCAAAATAGAAAACAAATGTGGGGGGGGAAAAAAAGCCCTAGATTTCTGCAGCATTAATCCAGCTAATTCTCTTTTACTGAAAGAACAGTTCAAAGAAATAGGATGACCTATCTATTTTTTACCTCATTATCTCTGAAAAGAAAATGTCACTCTGTTCCTAAGGGCACTAGAAGCCCCTCGTTTAGCTCTTTTGTTCCTTTGCGATTTAAGAATCAAAAAGATTTCTAGCTGTCTTTCCAAATATAGACCTCAAATCACCAAGTTACCTGGTTTTAAGGAAAGTTCCGGGAATTGTCATTATCTAACATTGATAAATAGGACTTTAAATTTAAATATATAAAATGTTTCTAATTTCCCATAATCTCGTGATTATGGCACCAATTATAAATTATGAAAATAGTTCATTTATAGGTATAAGACTCTGTAAATGGCCCATTTTGGTACCCGGAGTGCCCGGTAAACATAGAAACCTGAATCTGGAAGTCAGAGTATTTCTCCCAGAATAATCTCAAAGGGAAGGAGGGGGTCAGAATTCATCACAAAAGAGGGATTTCTGGAACATTTGTTTCCCCACTGTTGTGGGTTGAATTGTATGACCCTCCCCAAATTCACATGGTGACGTCCTCACCCCCAGTACTCAAAATGTGACCTTATGTGAAAACAGGGTCATTGCCGATGGAATTAGTTAAGAGGAAGTTGTGTTGGAGCGGGTTGTGTTCCTAATCCAACACGATGGCTGTGTTATAGGAAGAGGACATTTGAACAGAGACATACACACAGGGATGCACCACATGAAGAGGAAGGCGGAAATGGGGGTGATGCGTCTACAGACCACGGGACCCCAAAGGCTTCCAATAAGCCAGCAGAAGCAGGAGCCTCCCTCTCCGCCTCAGGGACATACCCTGCCAACACCTTCCTTCTGGGCCTTGCACCTCCGTGAGCGGGGTACCGGTAAGTGTGTGTTGTTCAATCCTGTCCCTGATGGTCCCACCGTGGCTTTATGACCTGTATAGACCAGCTCTGAATTCATCCAGGTACCTCGCCCCAGTTCACATGCACGTGTAATGAAGATGTTACGGGACAATCTCAAAAGTCTACCTGCAGAACTCAGTCACCGTCACAATCCCTCCCCGAAGACAAACTCCCCGGGCCCTTGTCTCTTCCCCATGTCGTGTCTGCGGGCTATGTGCTCATGCATGTTTCAGAGTTTTGGTTCGCATTCCAGCCTGGTATTGTTTCCATGCTCCATCATTTTTCATGGGAACCAACAGGGAGCACAGAAGCCCGGCCAGTTGAAAACACTGAAAGTGAATCGTGGGCACCTTTGGGATGGGCACCCATGGTCAGACATCCATGCAAGGGCCCTGGGAAACTTTAGGACACACAGAACCTTCCCAGGTGGCGTGACCACACTGAGGACCACTGCCTTCAAAGAGATGCCTCGGTCCGGGGATGGTAGGAAAGCCGAGGAATTGGCTGATTAAAGAATTCACACTACGGCGTGATGCCTGGGAGGCCCGGGGCTCTGAGAGGCAGACAGGCAGAGTTTCTACAACTGCAAGCTCTACCATGGAAAGAAAGTGTGAGGGAGCTGTCCGGGGGCCACACAGCCCTCCAAGAGGAAAGAGCAGATGAGGAGTTCCACGTTTTTTCTGGGTTGCTAACCCGCGTGCAGAGAAGCCGATGTGACGGCCCCAGTGAGGGAGAAGCGGGTTTTCCATCCAGGCCTGACAGAAGAAAGAACACATTTACAGACCTAGTGCTATTAGTCCTCTTGCTCAGAAGCGCTGTGACGGACAGATAAGCAGGTGTCTGGGCCAGTGTGAAGAAAGAAAACTAAACAGATCGATGGCAGGAAAGATGAACAGGAAGGTGGGTTAAAGACAAGGGACAAGAGACAAAGCCAGATTAATAGAGCACCGACCCAAGCGCCCGCTGGTTTCCTTCTCCCAGGTTCCTCTGCCTCTTTCACCAGCTGTCGGATCGCGCCATGATGCCTGGCCCAGGAAGGGACTGAAGTGATCTCCATAGTCATTGTATGACATTCTTTCAAGAAAGGTCATGTAAGCGATGCTTGTTGGTGCCCAGCGCTGTGGACCACGGCAGGCGTAGAGAAGCAGTCTCTGGACCTCCAGATGGTTCTGGTGGGAGCTGCAGCCTGGGATAGGAAACCGAGATGCTCCGCGAGCTACGCTCCTGGCCTCGGGTGCAATGGCTGAGCACCTCTGCTGGCTGGCCATCAGGACTTTGGTGACAACACTCATTTTTTGAATCTCATTCAAAGAGACGGTATCTCTCAAGGGTTTAGCACAGCACCTGGAGTGATGGCGGCTCAGGGGATGGTGGTGAGACAGCATCAGCACCACCAGGTCTGCTGCTCACTCCCTCGCTCATTTATTCATTCACTCACTCATTCTGTCATTCACTTATCTAACTCTTCAGTGTCCCCTGAGCGCCCAGTTCTGACCAGGAGGCGCAGCAATGAACAGAAGCTTAGGTTGTAAGAGGGGAGAATCTTCCAGTACTCCTATCAGTTTGATAAGGGCTCCAGAGGAGAAAATCAGGAAAGAAACGGGCTCAGAACCCAGCGTTAAGGATATACAGTCTCCACATCAAATTCCGGAGAAGACTGTCTCCTTTGCATGTTTTTACCGTCACTTTCTGCCCGGCTGTCTTCAGTGATGATAGACTTGCCCTGTGGGGTGAAGTGTTCTGGACAAGATTCTCACTGGGGTTTCTGCTTCACCCTTCCTCTTATCCTTGGTATACAAGAAGGGCCCGTGTCACCGCTCATCCTCAGAACCTTCTCCTGCGGCCGGTGATTTGCTGGCCTAACCCTCTTTCCGTGGAGCCTCGTTTGCCTGGCCAGGCAGTGGAGGGCAGGGTCTCTGGAGGAGACATGAACCCCACAGAGATTGTCTCCCACCAGATGTCCTGGTAAGAACACTCTTCCCTCCATCCTTTGGCTGTTGAGTGTCACAGGAGCTGAGACCTCTCATGAGAGCGCACGCGAGAAAAGCACATACCTCTCCAACAGGTAGCCACGACTTGAGAGCTCATCACTTTCCATGGAAGTTATAGGACAGGAGGTTAAACTGTTCAAGTCCCCTGTATTGGATTAGGAGAAGCAAGTCTGCAGACTAACACAACAGGTCAGGCTTCCAACCATTTTTCCTTCCCCTTTCTTGGTTGACAGATGGCGCAGAATAATTGCATTATCTCCAGGTTAGGGGGAGTTCTGAACCCCACAGGGTGTCCACAGGGGGAACTGTTCCGTAGAGCCGCTGTCAGTTTCTGCAAGCATCTTTTGAAATTCAGCACCAAGAGAGTGAGGGAAAAGCCCCAGATGCTGGCAAAGAGGCTGAAGGGAGAAGCTGAGGGGAGAACAGGCAACAGGAACGGTGGTTTCTTGAACAGTAATGGAGACATCTCTGAGAGTGGGGCTCAGTCCTACCTGGAATCCAGCCCCTAGCCGTGCAGCAGCTCGCCGGCATCGTTTCTGCCTGTGCCCCCAACATTAAAGGCATCTAGTGATTTTAATCAGGATGGCAACCTTGCAAGCAAGGAGAAAAGCCCAAGATCCTCTTTGCAGGTGCTGAATACTGTGATTGCTCAATAAATAGAAGCTCAATGTCAGTTGTATTTACTATTATTTAATAAGCGTGGTTTTTACCTTTCTGTCTCCCCTACCAGTCTGTAATTTCCAGGCGTCTGGGATTTTCTGGATCATCAAGGGAAGGAGAAGAGGTGGGCAGACGGTGACAGAGAACCACAGCTTTGGTTCCACTGGAGCCGGGGAGGGGGCGTCTCCCGCCCACCGGTGAGAACTACTGCCCACACTTGGGACCACACTTGCCGCTCGGCTGGGCACGCTCGTACCCAGGAAATCCCCCCATTTCCTGAACCTATAATTCAAAATCCATGTAAGGGCCTCATTTGTCTGGGGTTGTCAGGGAATAAAATGTTACTTATTTTGGAATTTTCCCAATTATGGAAGCCTACCAATTTAAACAAGAAAACTTTTAGGTTGTACCCATTTTAGTAAAGCTTTTTTCCCCCCAATTAAACAGTTACACCGGAACTCACTTAAGTCTTTTTATTTATTTTTATTTTTTTCTGATTTTATTGAAATACAATTCACATATTGACATATAATAATGTATAAGTTTAAGATGTATAATGTCATGATTTGATACATGTACATATTACAATCTGATTATAGTAACTTTATTAACACTTTTTAAATTCATCCTGTTAGTTAGTGCTTTCCGTTTTCCGGAATAGTTTTACAAACATCAGTGGTTCATGACTCCCTTCCCCACCTCCTATTACGGTCTTCCAGAGAAATGAAATGTAATATATACACACACACACACACACACACACACACACGTTTTTATTATATTATATTTAACATCTTTTTAAAAATAGATTTTATTTATTTATTTGACAGCGAGAAACACAGCCAGAGAGGGAACACAAGCAGGAGGAGGGAGAGAGGGAGAAGCAGGCTTCCCGCTGAGCAGGGAGCCTGATGTGGGGCTTGATCCTGGAGCTCTGGAATTATGACCTGAGTCGAAGGCAGATGCTTAACAACTGAGCCACCCAGGAGTGCCTATATTTAACATCTTATTGATTACATATGTGTGTGTGTGTGTGTGTGTGTGTGTGTGTGTGTAAAACCAATATCAGGTTGATATGGCTATGAGTTAAGGAGCCCTGTCTCATTCATTCATTTACATATGCCCTAACCCCTCTTTCTTAGGGCTGGCCCTGTGCTGGACTCTTGTAACCACGGTGCTTTCAGTTTGCTAAGAGAGGAATGTAGCTGACAAGCCAAGGGTGAGAAAGGATGAATATATAGAGACAGAGAAGATGCAGAGAGGACGAATGGAATCTATCAGGCTGGCATTCCCAACGCTGAATGGTTTCCGAAGGATGTCCACGGCATCTCTGATTTTACCTTTTATCTCTGTAATAGATGGTTCTTGGAGGCTTACCATTTCACCGTGCACCTACCTTAAAGCCGGATGGAGTAGTGCAAAAAGCAAATACAGTCCTAAAACAACATTGGGGAACAATCAGATATGACTGATACTTTCTTAGGGAAACAGAGCAGAAAGTTAAATCATACCCCCTAAGGCATCACTAGCTAAAATCCCTTTGGAATATTTCTATTCCTTCCTTGGATTTCATTTCTGAAAATAGCTACATTGCCCATCCTCTCAGGAATGACCAGTAAGCACCAACCTCTCTCACACCCACCTCTGGCTATACCCCCTCAGCCAAGTCAAAGCAGGGTGACTGTCAGAGTCCAGCCCAGAGCCAGCCCTTAGGAAACAGTGGTTTAGTAAACAGATGAATGAATGAATGAATGAATGGTGAATGAATGAATGAAGCATAGCTCCTTAAATCATAGCCATGAAAGCTGTTCAGCAAGGATCAGAGCCGCACCTTATTCATCCACACTCTCAACACTTAATATCCTATACATCCAAAAATGTTTGTTGAATGAATAAATGAAGAACAGTTGAACTCCGAATAAACCTGGCATGTTGGTGTCCTGCGGGAGGGCATCTCCCGAGTTGCTGGACTCTGAGTGCATCCTTGTTCTTCAGGTCAGGTCACAGTGGTAAGATTTTAGTGTGTTGGATAAAATCAGAGGTATATATCATGTTTAACTGGACTGAGGCTTGCATGAAGCCATTGGTTTTTAGGATACTCTGTTCAATCTCTTCCCTGATGGATGATTCAGCTGTATGTCTTCAACAAGACCAGTTCATATTAGAATCTCAAGGTTGTCCTACTTTGATGTCTCCTGCATTGAATGACTTCCTAAGATATATGGGAGTCCAAGGATGAGAGAGGGAGACAGACAGCATCTTACTGCCATTTTTAGTTTCCTGATATTGTCCATAATTGTGAACCTCCCTGCTGAGAAATTAGAAGTGCTATAAATAGAAACTTCGATGCTTTTGAGATTATGATGGACAAAGCAATCATCTTTGTTCATTATTTTTAATCTTGTATCCTACAGTAAAGCTCAGAAGTAGGGAAATAAGGCTTAAATGCCTAAGGGATGGCTAAACTAAGTATTGGCCATTACCCCCCAACAAAAACAAAACAATAAAGAAAAATCAGTATCGCTGTGTTCATATTTCTTGGCTGACTCTTCCAGAATCTGTCGTAAGCGAATTTCTTCTGAAATGCACTCATACAGTAGGGGTGTCTCGGAGCTCCAGGGCGTGGTCCCAAGTCACAGTTGCCATGCCCTCCTCAGAGAAACCTGTAGGAGAAGTGCTTTGTGTTTGGGTCCTTCTCTGACCCCAGGGGAAGAAATGGGGAAGGAGTGACCACCGTTTGCTGAAGAGCCCCACAAGCGATCAGCATCTTTGTAAGGCAGCCACTGCTCATTGAGAAAGGTGAGGCAGAGCCAGACCTTACATTAATCCAAGTGCTGGTTCCTTTCTTGGGCTTGTCACTTACACGCAGAAGGATCCTAGGAAAACGAGAGGACAGACACATTAACCTCAATGCCAGATTTTTAATTTGTATTCATCCCTTGACAATGTAAATCACTTTCTAGGATAAGAAATTGAAAAATACTTGTGGTTTTGAGCCACTTCTGTCCTTAATTCCATGATGGTAAACCCTTTCTCGTTAGAGGACTCTTGATCGTCAGCGGAAACCTGGATCATCCCAGGCAAGTCAGGTGTCTCTGCCTTTTCAATTTATAAGTTGGTGCAGGGAATAAACAGGGAACCTTGGTTGGAGGTGCCAGTTTGCTCAGGCGTATCTCACTTGTGCAGGGTAATAAATGGACTGTGCTTTAAGTGAACAGTGAAAAGCTAATGATGGTTTGCTAAGTTTAAATTAGAAGAAGCTTTATTGGAAACAGGGGATGCCACAGCAGGTTTTGGCCCTCGGTTAAGCAGCAGACAGGGGCCCTGTTGAGTCCAAATGTTACGGCAGATCCCGAAGCTGGTCCCTGAAAGAGGGGAGCCGCTTACCTGGACGGCCTTTACTTGGAGCATTCGGGATGGAGGAGATCCAGCCCATGGAGTCTTAAAGGCCCCTGAGAGAGCCGAGTGAGTAGGAAGAACAGAACTGCATTGTCTGTTGTCTCTAGGAGGCAAGAATAACAACGTGGATGTAAAGAAAACTCAGATTCTTTCCCCCCTACATTCAGAATACTTCTGTGTTCCCGTGTGTGTGTTTTTCCACATCAAGAGATTCTCTAGGTTTTGCTGGACACTCATTATGCGTCGTATAATTAATTTTAATTCTGACACTATCTGCATGGGATTGGCTAACAGACCCCTCAGGTTAAGGGCTCAGGCCCTCCAGACTGCACATCCCCCCATACCCTGGCCTTCAGACACCAACGTGAGTTGAGGTTGCCACCTGTGGCTTTTACTATACTGGCTAGAAAGAGATTTCCCTGGCCCTTCCCTCAGATTTGATAATTTGCTGGAATGGTTCGCACAACTCAGGAAAACAGTTTCATACTAGGTTATGGGCTTATTAAAGAAGGGCAAGACTCAGGAAGAAGTAGATAGAAGAGATGCACAAGGCAGGGGTAGGGGTGTGAAGCTTCCACGCCCTGTCCAGAATGCCCACCACCTTTCTGGCACCAACTTGTCTTCACCAACCCAGAAGCTCTGCACCCTTTCATTTAGGACTTTTATGGAGGCTTCCTTACATACGCCTGATGGATTAAATCATTGAGCGTTGGTGCAGCAGTCAATCTCCAACCCCTCTCTCCTTCCTGGAGGTAGTGGGGCTGAAATAGACAGCCCATTAATCATATGGTTGGGTTCTCTGGCAACCAGCTACTAGATCCTTGGGGCTTTGCAAAATCTTCCTCCTAGAAGAGACGCTAGTGCGGTCAGAGGGGCTTGTTATAAATAACAAAAGATGCTTCTATCATCTTTATTGCTCTCATCAGCTAGGAAATCCCAAGGGTTTTAAGAGCTCTCTGCCAAGAACAAAGACCAAGACCAAGACCAAATACACGTTTCTTGTTATACTTGTTGCTATAAAGAAGTAAGAACATAATTTCTTTTTATTTTCTTTGATTTTGAGGTCAGTCAAAACATGTACTGTGGGAGTGCAAGTGAGATCTTGAAGTTCTGTTTCTGGTCTGTTGGGACTTGAGACATCTTGCTGACGGCTCACTCTACTGGCTGGTACATCTCGGTGATGGGTGTCATTCTGCAGGGTCCTGGAAGGTCTGAGGTTCTGAAAGGCCTTAAAGACAAGGGCGGCCACACTATGAGCCAGAGAATGGAGGCATGGGGGGAGGGGGGATACAGACTGACTCTCGAGTACTCTGGTAGGATCTGACAATTCTGGAACATTATTTTACGATTCTGTAGAAAGACGTATGCTTTTTGTATATGGGTGTTGTCTTTTCCTACTGGAAGAAAAGTTTCTAACAAGTAACTGTCTAAAAAGGAAGTGAGTATGATTGGCATTTCCGACATTCTAAGAATACTTCTGAAGAAGAGAGTTTTTGCTCTTTGGTGGACCTTGCCTCTCTCCCTGAAGTAAGACATGTGTTACCCTACTGCTAGGGCAGATCTGTGAAAAACACATACTTTCTCTCTCCAGGGAAAAGGGGGAGTCAAATGGAATAGTGGAGGTGGTGACTCAAATATGGGGGACTTGTACCAGCTCTTACCTACACTGACCACTCGGGTTTTTTTATAGAAAGAGAGACCGTAAAAGAGAAAGCTCATAGCAGCATCATGCACCAACCCTCTAGAGGCCAGGAATGGCCACTAGTGTTTTTGTTGTTTATTTAAATCTCATGGGCTAATTCCTGGAGCATGATGTAAAGAAATCTGAGGCCCTCAGTTAGCACTCAGTATTTGTTGACTGTTAAACAAACATGTGTGTTGGGTACAGGGGAAGGGAGAAGAACCACATATGCCATAGGGTTGCCTCGTTGCTGCAAGGGAATCGCAGGGAAGACATCTTAAAGAAGAGGAAGCTAGGAATGATGGCTAAGATTGAAGTATACCATATCATAATTGCCTGTTTCTGAAGAGGAAGGATGTGACCGATCTTGGGTAAGCCAAACTTTCTGGTCCTTCCTGTTCTAAAACAAATGGGTTTTAACACTGATGCATGATTATCCTAACAGAGGAAGTCTCCCCAGGCCTCAGGCTTCCGGGCACCTGAGAAGTCTGCTAAAGAATGCACCACGTAGAACACTTGGGTTTGCCTATGGGTCCATGAAAAAGCAGTCCCAAAAAGAGAGAGATGTTGGTAATGGAGCGAGAGGGCTTCACTTCCTCGTGAAGGAAGGAAAGCTTGAATGGACCATGAGATAAACTTTTAAATCTTTCATTGGTTGGAAAATATAATGACATGACCGAAAACGCAAAAGTTCAGGAAAAGGAGGCACTTCATTTCGACAGACTTCCCGTATGTTCAGTGCAGTTTTATTCATAATAGCAAAACAGGAAAACCGTCCCAAATGGCCATCCACAGAAAAAAGAATACATGAACCGATAGTCTGTGCACACACCGATACACTAATTCCTTAGCACTACAAAGAAACGAGCTGTTGATGCAGGAAACATCGAGATGAGTCTCAGAAACACCATGCTGCAAGACGAAACCAGACACATCAAAGTATACATGAAGTTCAAGAACGGGCAAAACTCATCTACGAGGGATCAAAATATTAGTTGCTGCTGACCGAGGATGGCCATTGACTGGAAAGGGCCATGAAGGGGCTTCTTGGGTTGATATTGTCTATCTTGATTGGGGAACAGGGCCCGTAAAGTAACAATTGTCATCATACAGATGTACACTGAGGGGTTGGGCTTTTTACAGAATGCAATTATGCCAGAAAAAAAATTCTTGATCTACGTCCCTAAAACTGTGCTGCCTAGTCTTTCTAGCATTTCACTTAGAATATATCTATTTCTTCCTGACTGTAGCTGAAGGTTGATAATTCCATCCCGGAGTGCAGGCCTTCAAGAGCCAGGGACAGGTACATACTTGCCAAAATCTCTGAATTGAAATAAGCGCCTTATGACTCACTCGTGTTTCCACACAAGGATGAGGGAAGAATAAAAGATGGAGAGAAATTGTCACATTTGTGTGGACGTACAGAGCCCTTGAACAAACAGTGTGAGATGAGCCAAGAAAAATGGGGTCAATAATCCAATAGGTGTATTTATTTTCTTCAACAAGTGATGACCACTCCTGATAAAAATGACTCCCACTCTATCCTCTTTTATCTGGGAATAAAGTGCATCAACTATATTCATGAGCAAACGAAATCAGTCTCTGGGACATGGTGACTAGTGGCTAACATTTATTTCCTTGTTACTCTGAACCAAGTGCTTGTCAGGTATTAATCATTTAATCCTGGCAACTCTACGAGACAGACAACATTACTAATATCCTTTTCTCAGACAACAGAAAGGTTAAATAACTTGCCTAAGGTCACACAGCTGGCCAAAGGAAAAGCTAGATCAAGGCATTCATTGGAATGAGGACCAGGAGATGCCTGAGGAGTATGCTGGGGAAGGGAAAGAAAAGAAGTAAAGATTTTGTGGGGGGCAGGGAACTAATTCAAAGAGATGTTGGGTACTCTCAAGTGACCCTCATTTACAGGTAATAAAACTGAGGCCCAGAAAGGCTACATGATTACTCAAGGTCACTCATCTAATTAGGGGCAGAGCTGAGACAAGAAGCCACATTTTTATAATCCCAGCTCAGGGCTTTTCTACTACATCAAAAAAAAAAAAATTAATTGAATTTTTTTCACATCATGTCCAATTTTGAAATCTACCCCCCCAGGGGGTTGTTGGTTAGATATTCATAGTATTATAAAATTCAAGTATTAGAAATAGCCCAGAGAGGTGCTACGGCCCTTGGCTCCAAATTTAAGCAACATCACACTAAACTATCTCATGCCGATGAGAATCTTCCCAGTTTTTAAAACCTTCCAGATGTATCTCAACTGGACTCTTCATTTATTTACCAGAGCAAAAGAGCAGAATTTGGAAAATAGCCTGATATGCATAAGCTATTAATGGCATCCCAGGAGATAGACGAACCCAAACCCTGAACGTCTAAAGCATTTTAATTCAGGATGCAATGCAATGAAGCCCTAGGGATTATTTTCATCAGAGTCGACTCTATGAATATAAATTATTTTTCATGCTAGTCTTTTTACTGAGAAGGAAGTCTTACACAAGATTTAACATGGGAACAAGCAGCAGAATTTAGAGAAAGAAAAAAGGGCCCTGGAAAATTTCCACCTTGCCCCCCAACAATTTCAATAAGCGTTTCATGGCTTCCCCCATCTTCTTTCCTTTCGTTCTCATCCTCATTTAAAAAAATAAAAATAAAAAAGCTCAGTCCGCAATCTGTTGTCCTTTGAGAATCCTTCCAAATGAAGTCCCAGATGAGTGACCACTCTTGAGTCTCCAACTGGTTGCATTCCACAGCTGCGCTGGCGGGGATAAAAAGATGCCCGTCCAAGGTGAGACATCCAGGAGCCTGGCAGGTGAAGGGACATTTGCCGAGCACCGTCCAGAAACCGCGCTTGGGATGGCTCCCTCCCTCGCAGAAACACAGCACGTGTCGTTGCAGAGTTAATACAGCCTACGAAAAAGTCCTCTCCCCTCATGCAGGGACTCAGCGTATGATTAAAAAGCCTTGACAAATGAAAAGAGTCCTGACACTTGCGGAGCCGTTTGTGGCGGCAGGGACGTTGCTCTTTAAAGCCAGAGACCAATCCTGCTTTGAATAGAAATGTTCCAGCCCCCTGGACGTGCTTCATCAAGGAGCCATCTTCCCCCACTCGGCAAGAACGTTCAACACTAGAAATGATGTGCCAGGAATTTTGAGAAAGAAGCGTTGCCTGCCTATCAGATCCGGACAATTACTAACAGCAATAACGTGGTGACAGATCACCCTCACATTCGCTTTGGATCAATCTCTGCACGCCTTCCCCAAGCTCAGACAGCTTGTCGGTGGTGCGTAGAAGGCAGGGGACATTTCCATAAAGGAGCTCACTAGGGAATTTCTGGGTTCCGGGGTGATGAGCTGGCTGTGCCTGCCACACTTGTCCCTGAACGTAGTTCGAACAGACTGACGACACGGTCGAGAGACTTATCAAGTGCAGGGCTAGGGTCAACTCCAGTGTCGTCCTCTCCTCTCAGATCTACCCTAGTAAATGGCTTTTTTCTTGTTTATTTCTGCATCCCCTCAGTTCTGGGAATAACCTTCCGGTTGCTCTTCAGGTAGAGACCACAGAAGACCTCTAGCATTGGCTTGATTTCTGATATTCTGTCTGTAAAGCCTCAGATGAAAGAGATATTTGAAAGGATTTATTAAAACCTATTATGGGACTTCTGGTTTTGAGTCAGATGGAGCTGCTCACAGCAGACCCATCTTTCCAAAGAACAACTAGCAAGCCGCATGACAGCCCCAGGCCCCTGCCTTTAAAGACACTGGAGAGCTGCACAAGGTGAAGAACAGGGAGAGGGGAGATCTCCAAGAGCCTTGCATCCTGGGCGCCTCCGATTCTGGGGTAGGACAAGCCCCTCAGCGTCTGAGTTGTACTTGGAAAAGGCTGCAGAACTAAACAGAGAGTCTCCAACACAAGGTCGTTGAAGCATGTGTTGACTTCTGTAACTGCACAGGGGAGGAAATATCCGAAAATCTGAGGTGGGGGGGTTCTGCAGTCTGGAGATGCAGCGGGGACAAAGGTTAATGCTCAGCACTCACCAGAGCTGGTCCTCGGGCACACCGGGCTCTCCACGGAAGCCTGAAGGAAGAGAGGCAGACCAGGAGACGCTGACCCAAATGAAAGTTAATGGTGAGATTGAAAGCCCCTTTGAGAGGCGGAAAGAAGTAAGAATGCCTGCTCTGAGCACTCGTCTCCAGGACTAGTGCGATAATGCAAGAAAACACAGGGGAGGCCGATTCATTGGAAAGGAAGGATAAACCTGCCTTTAGACATAGATGAATTGATTCTACACGGAGAAAATCCAAAAGGATTTACAAACAAATTTAATAGATCTATTTCATACAGTCTCTGGGCTTCAGTTTCATGTGGAAAACCAACTCTCTTTGTAGGGACCTGCCACAAAAGAAAATGAAATCTTACAGTCATATCACTTGCAATAGTGTCAAGACACAACAAATACAAATAAATCTTTTAAAAATATATGAGATTCAGGGGCACCTGGGTGGCTCAGTCGGTTAAGTATCTGCCTTTGGCTCAGATCATGATCTCAGGGTTTTGGGATCCAACCATGTGTCGGCTACCTCCTCAGTACTGATTCTGCTTCTCCCTCATCCTCTCCCTTGGTGATCTCTCTTACTCTTGCTCCGTCTCAAATAAATAAATAAAATCTTTAAAAAATATATGTCAGATTCATATGCTGACACTACAAAGCATTTTTTTCTAGGAGCAATTAAAGACCTTGGTAAGTGGAAGGACATAAGACATTCATAAATTGGAAGATGCACATTATAAAAAGGGTAACTCTCCCTAAATTCATCTGTAGTCCATGCCATGCCAGAAGACTGCGTACATGTCTGTTTATAAATTGATTAGCCAATTAAAATTTATATGCAGAGTCCTGGGTGGCTCAGTCCTTAAGTGTCTGCCTTCAGCTCAGGTCATGATCTGGGGTCTCAGGATCAAGCCCCACATCGGGCTTCCTGATTGCTGGGAAGCCTGCTTCTCCCTCTCTCACTCCCCGTTTGTGTTCTCTCCCTAGCTGTGTTTCTCTCTGTCAAATAAATAAAATCTTTAAAAAAATAAAAAAATAAAGTTTATATGCAAATACATAAGGATACATCCCCCAACAGTAGCCAGGGAAATCTTAAGAAGAAGATGTGGTGGTCAGGGAATGATGCTTAATATATATTTGAGCTAAGTTTTGGGGGAAGGAGGTGATAAGTGGAATTTTGTTAGGGACTGGAATCCTATCTACTGTGTTAAGATAATCTTGATGCCCATAACAATGTTTGTCTGATGCATAGCCAATGCTCAATAAATATTTGTTAAATGTACATATGTGTGTATGAGCAGATGAACGGATGAGTGGATGCATGGGTGTTTGAGACAAGTGTGTTGCAGGTTAAAAGGACAGTCGAAGCCGTGTAAACATGGAAAGGCATCACACTGAGTAGTCAAATTGGTCTTAATCTTTTTTAAAAAAATATTTTATTTATTTATTTGAGAGAGAGCACAAGCAGGGGGAGCAGCAGAGGGAGAGGGAGAAGCAGGCTCCCTGCTGAGCAGAGAGCTTGTTGCAGGACTCTATGCCAGGACCCCGAGATCATGACCTGAGCAGAAGGCAGATGCTTAACCCACTGAGCCACCCAGGTGCCCCAAATTGGTCTTAATCTTGTGTATAGGGTATCAGGAATGGAGGTTGAAGATAGGGCCACACTGTGTCTGAATGCTAAGCTTCCAAGATTTAGAACTTCATCTTTAGACATCTCACAGTTTAGAATAATGTCTAATAGTTGAAAGTCTGAAGATGAATTGCCCAGTGATGGGGAGGAGCACAGGGAGCTTACCGTCACCGCATTGAAGTACATCCTCTTTGCTCTTGATGTTGAGCCCCGGTAATAAAATAAGAATTCTTTGCTCAGGTTACTATTCATATGTTTAATATAGGAGCATCCCTGAACGCTTAAACTGATAGGCGCTCAGTTAAAAAAATCTAGGTGCCCTCAATCAGAGCCTTGAGTATGTCAAAAGCAAGGAATGGTGCCATTAAGAATGCAATGGCATTTCCTTTCTGCAGTGCTGTTTTAAAATCCATTATAAAGATAACCAGTACTTCTCTCTTGGAGATCCTTCTGTTTTGCCCCACTGAGTTTTCTTGTTTAGGAGCAGAGGTCAATGCACCCCTGGTCTATCCATGTGACGTGGGGTTCCATTGCACTTACAGAAACTCAAAGCCATAGCGTTTTACATACACAAAAGTTTATTTACACATCAAAGAAAGCAGCCCACAATGATTGTGGGGGTTTCCTGCTATCAGCTGTTAAGCACCCTGTCTCCCATTAAATAGGCTTCCTATGAAGAAGTTCCCATGATGCCTGGTTGTGGGGGAAGCTGAGAATTAAGGTGCATTGATGCCCCAAGTAAAAATAGGGCTTTGCTACTGAGGAAGAATATTGGTGGGTACCAGATGGCCAGCCTGCAGTCCTTGCTTCATGACCCGTTCTTCCATTCTAAGAAAGAGCAATCTTATTAAAAAATGGCAACTTTCAGAATTTCCTTTCTGAGAATTTGTATTGCTATTAGCTTTATAGCTCTCCGAAGGACGCTTGTCCAGGGAACGGGACGTTCTTGTGTCTGGAGCTGGTTGGAAACCTGCGGGCATTACCTGGAAAGAACAAAACAAGGATTCTGCAGAAGAGTAGGAAGACACAAGCAGGGGCAGGTGGGGAGGAATGCCTGCAGAAGTGGTCGTCCTGGGGCTGGAGGAAGGAGGCGGTGTGACAGGTGCGCAGGAAGGGAGAGCTGGGGCAGCTCACTACTGCTCGGGGGAGAGAAATCTCAAATGCAGTCTGGACTGAGGGATTAAACACCTCTCCACTCTGACATCAAGCCTTCATTAAGTCTTGAAAGAGCTCTCACGCTATCGGTGCAGCCGGCTTCTTTTTGGTTTTGCTTCATGGTTATGATTGACATGCGGTGAAAACATAGACTTTGTCTTGGGACAGTGGGCGTGAGGGTTTCCAGGACAACCACCACCCCCCAAACCAAAAAATCAAAAATTGCATCAAGGAAGAATTTGCTGGAATATTAGAACACATCTTAAAGCTTGATTATTTCAAAGAGCGCCATACTGGTTTAAGCCAACGGCTCATTGCTACGGAACAGACGACAGTGAAACAGATTTTAATGTGTGCATGAAATGAGCTTATGAGATGGGAGACTCAGGCGTTGCTCTCTTAAAATAGCCCCCTGTTACCCCCAAATTGGGATCTCCTATTACTCTCTATTGACCTGATTCTTCATTTTCATAGCTCAAATTACAATTCACAAATATGTATTTATTTACTTAATATCTATCTCCCTACCAAGCTATAAGCCCCTAAAAGAAAGATTTTTTAAGTGTTTAAATCTTTGTTATTATGCAATCAGAGCCCAGCACAGTGTTCTGCACCTAGTAGGTCTTCATTTAACATTTGTAAAATAACTGAGTTAAGAAATTATTTACCAAGGATGCCGGATAAAATTAGAGGTTTGAAAAAACTTAGATTTCTCAACTTCCATTACACAAGATACACCACAATAAATTTTAGATGCATTAAATATATGTTAGAAATGATGGAATAAATCATTTTAAGTAAAGCCATAGTAAATAAAAATATATAGACAAGACTATGAAAAATCAAGGTTGAGAGAAACAATGCCAAAGGCAAATGAACATATATAATTCTCTAAAACATGTGGCCTGGGCAGGCAAAATGACCTCATAAAGAAAATTCAAGTGCTAATTGAGGGAACTATTCCTAACAAATATGATAGGGAAAGCTAGTGTCTTTAAGATGTGACAAGGCAGAAACATAAAAAAATAAAAATAAATTTGAAAATTTCTTTCAAGCCAATGGAAAAAGAACTAATAGTCCTCAAAAGAAAATGAACAAAGTACATGTATATACAGTCACAGAAAACACAAATGGCTCAAAATTATGATAAAATAGTATCCCAATTAACTCTGCCTTTAGAAATCAAATTGGAAAATATTTAAAAAACTGTAATACCCAGCACTGTCAAACTTGTGGTTTGGAAGAATAATTAGCAGAGCTTTTCTGGAAAGAAATTAAAAGCCCACGTAAAGAGTCTTCATAACATTTTTACCATTTGACTCAGAATTATGACATTTAAAGACCTCTACTGAGTACATGATATTTTCACAGACCATGAAATTGGAGAGGGTAAGAACATAATGACCACAGACCCCAAACACCTCTTTGATTTTTCTATGACTAATTATCTATGTCAAGTTCCTGTACCTCCTGAAACTGGAAAATGGGATCCAGTCAATTTCTGTTAAAAGCTATCACTTCTGCTTTTCAGGCATTTTGGACTTAAACCTCATTGTCCCTAGAGCCATGCCTGCTCCATTCCCCATGGCAACACATTTCACATCTGTGAGGGGGAGGGGAGAGGGAGGATGCACCTGACTTTGGAAGAAGATTGCTTGGACACAGTCCTGGTTCTTCATGGCCATCCCCTGCTATGGTAGGGGTCTCAATGAACATTTTCCACCTTGACTTGAGCTGCAATATTCCTAGCAGTTGGGTCTTCAGGTCTTCCTGTCCCTCCAGTGGTATCAGCACCATCTCCTGGTCCCCAGACTGTCTACACCTTCTGCTCTAGCATCTGGCTATCCCATGTGGTGCAGTCCTACACACCTGTGGCCCAGACCTTCTCAGCAACTCTGTGTCTCGTTGAGGGGGAGGTGTGGACGGCCTTTGACCTTCTGGAATGCCAGGACTCCATGACGCTGTGCTCAGGCCAGTCTGCGTAGGAAGCACTAACTCTAGCTCAGGACCATATGACACTTGGCTTTTCTTCAAGGTTTGCCTTACTGGGGTGAAATCCTTTTTAGCATTCTCATTTATGGGGGTGGGTAGCTCCCCACCCCTCACAGACACACCCCACAGAGAAAGTCCCCTTTCTCCAAGACACATCACCAGAACCTGCCTCTATTGCTTCCGGGTCATATGCTTCCCTCAGTCCAAGTCATTTACATCACTCTGAGACCATCTTTGTGTTATGGAGACCCTTTTCATAGTCTGATGAATCTCATGTCCCCTTTTTCAGAAAATGTTTTGAATGCATAAAGTAAAACACATAGGGTTACAGTGGGCAACAAATTATCTTGAAATGTTGTTCCACAAATGCTAGGCTAAGAACTGCTATTCCAATACTTTATTTATAGTATGAGATCTATGCCTCGATTCTTTCAAGGGTTGACTCTATGAACACAAAAGCAACAACAAAAAGGTTTCTGTCTCAAAAAGCCTGCTCTTGAAAACCAAACCTATGGATATTCAAACTAAAGACCTCTGCCATGAGTTTGAAAACTTAAAAAGCAAGACTTTGACTCTGTTTCCTTTTTAAGGTTTTGGTCTTCCTCTGTGTAAATGGGTGCTGTTCACACAGAAGAAAGGAACATTGTATCTTGAAGGACAAGACATCTTTGAGGCACCTGGGTGGCTCAGTCATTAAGCGACTGCCTTCGGCTTGGGTCATGATCCCGGAGAGCTGGGATCGAGCCCCACGTCGGGCTCCCTGCTCGGCGGGAAGCCTGCTTCTCCCTCTCTCACTCCCCCTGCTTGTGTTCCCTCTCTAGCTGTATTTCTCTCTGTCAAATAAATAAATAAAATCTTAAAAAAAAACAAACAAACCAAGACGTCTTTGTTACTATTACCATTTCACCCCTGCTCTAGGAAAATAGCAATGTGCAGGAATCTCACATAGCAGAATGTCCATTGCATCATTATTTTAAGTTAATACAAAAATTAGAAAAATACAGTAAAACAGGGAATGTCTCCCTGTGACAGAATCGTCTATAAAGCTATTAAAGGACTGTCATGAATTTTCTTGCATAGGAAATATTGATGCTATAAAGTTAAATGGGGGAAAATAGAGTACATGATTATAGTGTAATATGACCCAGACTGGAACACACAGAGAGAAATCAAATAGGAACAATGCTAAATATTGCCCCAAATGTTCACAGGGATTTTCTCTGAATGATGAGAATATAAATCTTCTTTCCTTATGCTTTTCTGAATTTTCCAATTTAATGTTACTTTTTTCTTCAAAATAAATCTATTTTTCTTTTATATGTTAGCATTGTGAAGTATTTATTTCAGCCTTTTTCTATATATAGTTATGGCGTTTTTATTTATTATTCATTTTTTATTGAGGTCTGACAATAATATTATATCAGGTTGAGGTGTACGACGTGCTTTCCTATTTGTGTGGACTGTGAAATGGTCACTGCACTAACTCTAGTTAACATTCTTTACCATACATAGTCGCAAAATTTCTTTCCTTGTGATGAGAATGTGGTTTTTGTTTTTACAAACGTAATAAAACACACCATTTGACATGACACCATGTGTATATTTTTGTATTTTGCTCTGGTTTGCCCTAACCACTGAGTGCTCTTAAGAAGTCTCATGTACCACTAAGGGTCACACGAAAACATAATTTTAATGGCTCTTTTTTTCTGATTATCATATGATTCTCATATTTGAAAAAGATATTTTTAAATAAAGAAAATTTGCTGGAAAATCGAGTTATTTTAACCTTTAAACGCTCCCAGGGGTGATGTATAGCAAGCAGCTACGATTACAGAAAATAACCACCAAAAGTTGCCGCAGACGGCGATATTCAGATCAAACAGAGAGCAAAATTTCCGCCCCTAATTTGCTTACCCGAGGCATCAGACCCTGCTGTCACGTGTCAGGGGGCCCCACATGGTGCAGCTGGCCATCACGCGGAAGGGCTTCCCACAGGGGTCCCCCCAGCAGCCTGGTTGATGCTTTCGAATATTGCAAACCACAAAAAACATATTCTGCTCTTTTTTCCCCACTCCAAATGTATGTACACCACAATTATTACACCACCATTTCATACCAATGACTTGGAAAATTCATGTGAGCATCAAATTTATCAGAGACCATTTTCAATATAGAATCTGGCTGTGTTCCTCCCCATCAACCTGGATCGTGGCGTAGTGACACAGGAGTGACACGACTCCTGGAATCTAAAAACATTTTCTTGGGAGTCAGCCATTCACGGTGGGGAAAGGTTTTCCAGAAACCTAACTTGGAGAAGCAGCCTGGGGTGGCACATCTTTTCTCCTATTTGAACAGAAAAACCATTTTTGATCTTTAAAAAGTTCTTTGAAGTTAGAGTGGGTACATTTCATCTCAAGAAGCCAGGGTCAGTTCAAAGAAAAGTCAACAGCATTTACGGTTAAAACTGCCATTCCTACCACTCATGTTCATCCAAGTACTGTCCAAGATGTTCATAAAAACAGCCACTCTGGAAAACAGTATGTAGGTTCCTCAAGAAGCTAAAAATATCCTACAACCCGGCAATTGCACTATAGTTATTTACCCCAAAGATACAAATGCAGTGATCCAAAGGGGCACCTGAACCCCAATGTTCATAGCAGCAATGTCCACAATAGCCAAACTGTGGAAAGAGCCGAGATGTTCTTCCATAGATAACCAGACAAAGAAGAGGTGATATATATACAGTGGACTATTACTCAGCCATTCGAAAGGATGAATACTGACCATTTACAGTGACATGGATGGAACTGGAGGGAATTATGCTAAGCAAAATAAGTCAATCAGAGAAAGACAATTATCCTAAGATTTCACTCATATGAGGAATAGGAAACAATGCAAAGGACCACAGGGGAAGGGAGGGAGACACAGTCTTCCCCTTCCATGGGAGGAAATCAGAGAGGGAGACAAACCATGAAAGAGTCTTAATCATAGGAAAGAGCCTGATGGTTACTGGAGCGGAGGGCAGTGGGGGGTGATGGGGTAACTGGGCGATGGGCATTAAGGAGGGCACGCGATGTGATGGGCACTGGGTGGTATAGGCAATTGATGAATTACTGAACTTCACATCTGAAACTATTGATGTTCTATACATTGGCTAATTGAATCTAAATTAAACAAACAAACGAACAAAAAACCCCGAAGTGAACAAGTTCTCACATATGAATTCCCCAAACCTTAGGAAACGCATGGGACAAAGTTTCTGCCCTTTTGGTGGAACACAGGAAGAGGAGGTATTCCCGGCATATTAACAATGAGGCTTTCAAAGCCTTCCTCATGCAGGTTATATGGCTTATTAAATATGCTGCATGGTGTGAAGAGAACAGGCGTCTGATCTACGTTTTTCTGGTTTGTGTCATTTCTACCTGTTCCCATCACTGAGTGCTTCCACGGCCTGTCAGATAGCTGGGGGCTGGCCCTTCATTTTCCTTTCTCATGTTCCCTGTGGCCATTCTACTGTTAGGATTAAGCTTCTCTTCTCCTCTTTTATGGATAAAAACAATTCCCTGCCACAAACAATGGGATGGTTGTCTTATGAAAGTCTTCTGTTTCTTAAATGAAATAGCTGGATTGATCATCCCTTTCTGTTTCCTCTATTTATGGCTTTGGTATCTGGAGCCCCGCTGACGCTGGGTGGGGGCTGCCCTTCCGAGGGCTGGCTAATTCCTGGCAACAGCTAACTGCTCAGCTGGGACTGCATTTTTAAAGAGCACCCCAACCAGTCCAGCCCAAGCAGGCCATGCCCCGACCACCTGCTCCATCGGGCTCTCTCGCTCAGGGCCACTCATCTACCTGCTCTAATGACCCCAGAACCAGGGGCCAGACAGTGAGGCACAGCCCCTATGCCCAGAGCCTGCTGCGATTATTCAAACTAGCCAATCCTCGGCCTGTTTATCCTGCTTCACTCATTTCTTTCTGCAGAAACCACTTCGAGGGCTCTTGCCTACATGTTCCCCTCACTCTGCCTGCTTCCCGACTGACTCGGGTGCGGCCCCATGTGGCGCTCCGCTGGGCTGGCATGCCTCTCTTGGTGGGAACTATATACAACAAACTCTCTTTCCAGTGGTAATCATCTCCTGGCCTGTCGGCCTTGTCATACCTAAATAATAATAAAACCTACATTTTGCAACATTGCCTGTGTAAAATGCATAGGGTAGCTCCCAGGAAGTAGCAGGTGCCAAATAATGGCACTTATTATATATTTACTCCTAGGGTGTGCACAGGAGTGTTGGTGGTATTTCCCTTCTCCCCTCAAATGCCACCTCTAACGAGCTCTATGACTCTGGCTGTTGTGACCATGGTCACCATCCAGCGTAGGAAGGACGCAGCCCACTTCTGAGAACAGTAACTCTGCCATCCGCCAAAAGTCCTTGTCATACTATAAAGTCTCCTTTGGGACCGGCCAGATAGCTCTGAGTCATCTTAATAATAAACTAAGACCTAACACGATTTGTTGGGCATCTAATTAAATCAACTATGGACCAAATGTTTGTATCTCTTCAAAATTCATACGGTGATACCCTAACCCCCAATGAGATCTATTATAAGATAAGACATTTTGGGGTTGATTAAATTTAAATGAGGTCATTAGCTTGGAGCCCCCATGATGGGATTCAAGTCCTTAAAAGAAGAGGAGGACACTGCCCTCTCTCCACAGTGTGAAGACACAGTGAGAAGATAGCATCTGTGAACCAGAAGGAGATGTTCACCATGACCCCAACAGTACTTACACCTTGGTCTTAGATTTCCAGCCTCCAGAACCATGACAAGTAATTCTTCAAGTCACACAGCCTGTGGTATTCTGTTACAATAGCCCAAACTGACAAAGATTATATTCAGAAAAAGGGGCCTTCAGAGAAGAGACTTTGTGAGAAGGAAAGGTCAGTAGATGAGAAATGGCATCAAAAAAGTAGGTGGAACTCAGCCAAGACCACACTTCATTGGCTTACAAAGTTTGCCCAGCCACTCAGCCCCGACAACACTGAGAATCATGGGCCAATCAAATGTTCCACCAATCATTTGGCCCCTGAACTACAAAACTGAAACAACAATGAGCTCCTCTCTTGGAGAATCAAGAAGAGCAGGGTAAGGGGAGTGGGAGTGTGTGTGTGTGTGTGTGTGTGTGTGTGTGTGTGTGTGCAGTGTGTGGGGGGGGTAGGGAGGGGGGAGGGGAGACTGCAATATTTACAAAGACGGCCAGGGCAGCCCCATTGTGAAGTTGAGATCTTCGCTGAAGGAGGGCAGGCAGCAAACCTAGAGCAGGGAATTAGCAACACAAAATCTCCTGGTTGCCAGTCCACGTGCAGAAACTTCTCTACACCCAGCGTGGGGCTCTGAGATCAAGAGTTGCTCTATTAACTGAACCAGCCAGGTGCCCCCAAGTGTGGTATCTTCTCTCTGTATCCTAACCCCTCCAGCCTGTTTAGTTATCATTGATCATTTGACCAATTATAATAAGATTATTCCATCAGGTTCCCAGGACACAATAATTTAGATGCTGCAAATTTCAGAGAAACATAGAGGGCATCTAGTCTGAAAGTTTGCAAACATATTTCTGAAGCTACAGAAGTACTTATCTAAAGGAAAAAAGCCTCAAGGAAATCCTAAACAAATAATGCAAAGGACCACCATGGGCAAAGCTCAGAGTCTCACAACAGAACCCCATCTGCAAGGCAAATCCTGAAGGCCTTCTTCAGAGCACATTTGAGAGGCATGGATGTAGTCTAAGCATGTCTGTCTATGAGAAAATTGATATCCAAACGGGTCAGATGTCTTTTCCAAGTTTGCAAAGGGCATAAATCAGACTTCTCTATACTTCTTCTCTGCCCATTAAGATATATATGAATCTTGGAGGTAGAACCACCAGTCTTCCTTGCAAGCAAGTCACACACTCCGTTTCAAAAGTCCTGAAATTTTGCATTGCAATATATATTGCTTAGAGCCTTATGATTTGCATCTTTGTTAATTTTTGGTCACGTGCACAAATAAAGACTTCTTCTTTCAGCGTCAGGATTATTCTTTCCTGTTTAATCTGCTGGAACTCCCCCACCCCCCAACAGTAGTAAATGATTGAGAAAAGGTCTTGATGATTTCAGTCTCTCTAATTTTTTAAATATATTCAGCTTCTCAAAGACTGACCAATAATACCCAGAACAGAATTAAGGACATGCCAAGTCTTTTTACCAGTATAAAGCTCTGATGTTGTAGGTTTGCTCTACATGGCATGAGAATCTTAAATCACGGTAAGTTCTTTGGAAAATTCCTTTAAGATTTATAAATGGTTGCAGTCCACAAAAAAATGGAGGAGTTCGATATTTAATCAATAGAGCCATATAAATTGAGTAATTTAGGTACAAAGTGGATGAGAAGAGAAGGGTGCTGGAGGAGGCTTAATTATCTGGTTTAGCAGGCTAGGCTGATTAAATTAACAAAATCATGCTCTATTCTCTCCTTACACAAGAATACAAAGAAAGAGACCTATGTTCTTTCCACTTGGTGAAATCTAACTGCTCCCAATGGGGAACAAGGATGACCTGATGAGTGTGGCTTCTTTATTGACCATCATTTATCAATCAACTGATAGATGTCCAGCTACCATCATCTCAAACTCAACCAGTTGGGAACAGAACACTATTCCTGACATCTTGATTTCTCTTTATAGGACTAATGTTCTGCCAGTCACCCAAACTAAGAAACCTGGGGACACCTTTGATTAGTTACCATCTCAACTCCTACATTCACTGATTTCCTATGTTCTACAAAGAGGAGTCATATTCATCTTCTCTTTTCAGTGATCACGGTCAACACATCAATTTGTGTTGTAACCTCTTACTTGGACCAAAAGTGTGGTAGGGAGGAAGAGAGGTGAGTTGCCTGGACAGAGGCAGCTATATTTGTTCTGTCTAGGTGTAAAGGTTAAACTTCCATAGAGAAATGCACCTAGCCTATGTCCTCCTTGTCTTTTTACCTCTGCACACACATTTTAGTTAAGTTCCACTGAATTGTGGCTACCGTCAGAACTAGTTCCTCATCTCCCACCTCTTCTCTCTCAGTTCATTTTCTTGCAATGCACTTACCCGGGGCTCCCAGATTACTCTTTAATGAAGAGCTCTGGGGCCTCAAACATCTACTCAGAAGTAGAGACCCATCCCAATCATCAAAGGTCTTCTGAAGATGCCCCCTACCTACTCCTGTAAGTTGCAAAATGTCTGAGGCCTATGTCACATTTGCTATGACCATTGTCAGAGTCCTCCTTCCCCTTTGCTCGTGAAGTCCAAGCCAAATAAGCCCTGTTTTCTGTCTCTTTATTTCCCTGTCATTCCCATTATGGCTTCCATCCCAGTAACTTGAGAACCTGCTGCTCCCCTACAGACTAGAGCTTCCTGATACTCTTTCTGCCTTCACCACTCTGGCAACCCATGTACACATTCCTCCCAGATGCTCTTTCTTCGAACACAGCTTGAGGATATCACTGCTTTGCTTGGAGACAAGGGTTCCACATTACCTAGCTCGGGACAAATTTCCTTTCCATTCTTGTCTCCCACTGATTCCTTCTAGGTATGCTGTACTCAAATGCCACAGTGGATGCCTCACTTTCTGTTTCCACACCTCTGGATTTCTCCCCCTCACCATCCTTTGCAGAGATACTAAACTCAATCTTATGAAAAAGTCCTTTCTGCGTCTCCCCAACCAGAGCACCAGTTCCGAACTCCTGAAGGCCCTTTTCTTTGTTCATTGCTCATTTAGTCACTGAACACTTCAGTTACGCCACATAAGTTTATTCCCAGAGAGAATTTCCAAGTTATCCTTTCTAGATATCAATTCTTTGATATCACAGGTGATATATTAAATATTAGAGTCCCTACCACAGTGTATTGTCTAAGCTAGTCAGGATCTCTTCTAATCTTCTGTTCTTTGTATACTTGCCATAAGTATTTCTGCTAAATATTCTTACCCCCTGGTGTGGAATGGCCAAATGACTCTCTCTATCTGGCATTTTACTTGGCATCTCTGACTAAACTTACTCTTTGAGATTTCCCCCCCCAAAACAGGCTGCTTTTTAATGCTTAATTACTTTGTACACTTTGTCATCTATCAACACTGCATCCTTATGAAAACATGGAATTAAGTGAATTCTAATATGATGTATGGTGTAAATAACAACAAAAAACTACTATCACTCATTTTAGATTCTGAGAAACTTTCAGAGCTTTAGATTAGAGATAACGATTGTTTGTAAAATCACAAGTCTATCTTTTTTGGAGAAAACACATAAAAGAAACTGTATAAAGGACTCTAGTTTGGGTTTAAGAGAAGTACATATTTGAGACACGCATTTATTAATATAAATTTGCTCACTTGTTTCATGATTCCTAATTGATCCCTCCTCACAGGAATGTGGATTCATGGTCTCCCTATAAAGTATATTATGTCAAATCTATTTAGAGTCATCCTTATTGTCAGAGATCATATAATTTGTAAAACCTCTTGGGCTGGCCTTACTTCGAGGGCATTAACTGAGAGTATGAGAGAGGACACTAGGCTAGATAGTGCCAGAGCCCGCAGATAGGTGGGTCTTGTGGAAATATGCCTGAATTCCAGGCTCGTGTCTCATCTTCCCTAGATTTCTTCAAGTTCATAAAAAAAAAAGTGATAATGTTAACAAGTCATCAGCCAACACAATTTCAAACAAATTAAACCTATTTCTTAGGGAAGATGATAACTGTAATGTTGTGAGTGTACATTGTATGGTGAACAAGTGTGGGAGAAAATTTTGATGCCTCTGTGGTTAGGTGGGAGGAGGGGGCCAATCTCAACAGCAGTAGCTTCTGAGAGAAGGCTAGAGACATGAGTAACTTGAAAGGGAGAATTGTTGGTTCTATGCCTCAGTATTAGAATCCCAAACTGAAAATACTTCCACTGAAATCAATCTGAAATGCGACCAATTAGAGAGTGTGGAATTCAGTCTTTGCTTTATTTTGCTTTTGATATATAATCATCATTGCCCACAGCAGGTATGGATTTTATTAACTTAATTTGCCGTTAGTTCAAGAAGTCATACATTTCCTCAAATAAATTTATTTTAAAAGCTGACAGGACATTTCAAGCCTCAAAAATGCAAATAGTTTGGCTGCATTCAGCAAATTCCTAGAATCAATCAGCTGAGAACACAGTAATTCTATTACTGAAAAGGGAAGCGAGAACATGCAAATTGAAACCAGGATAAAAAATAAAATGTAAAAGAAGGCTTACAGGAAGCCCTTTATTCATAACTATGATAGTTTAGTGAGTTAAATATATAAATATAAATAGTATTTATATGTAATGCAATACAGCTTTTTCTTGATGTAACATGTAAGCTAGTCCAGGGATGACACAGTTTGTTAAACAATGCCTAATTTTGATCTGATGACGTCCTAATAATAACAATTGACATGTGATAAGACTTTCCATTTTACAAGATGCTTGGGCGTACCTTACCTGGTTTTATATGCACACACACGTACCCCTAAGTGATGTAGATACGGTTAGTCTCATTTTATAGATAAGGAAATGATGGACCCAAGTTGAAGAAACTGGGAGAGGCAACTGGAGAAGCCGGGGCTGCCCTGGGTACCCTGAAGGAGACTCGAAAACACGATATTCCTGTGTAAGATGTAGCTATTTCTCTGGCTTCACGTCCCTGGTATCGATTGAGCATAGCGGTTAAGAATTTGGGTCCTGGAATCGGGGAGTCATGGTTTCCACTTTCTGCTGTTTCCACTTTCTGAGCTGGTTGAACTTGGGCAAATGACACAACCTCTCTCTGCGCCCCGCTTTTGCATCTGGGAAATGGATCTAAAGCCTGTAGCAGAAGGTTAGATACCCAACAATTGTTAACTATTAGTTCTCCCTTGAAAATGGGAGACAAGTCAGAGTAGGAGTCCTTGCAGTGGGGACCTCAGTGGTTCCAGCAAATCACGTGGAACTTCCCATAACGTGAATCTGTGGGTGTCCACAGCACTGTGGGCTGCAGGCACGTGTAGATCCCCACAAGAGCGCCAGGAGACGGGAAGCGCCCAGCGCAGCTCTTCGCCTGCACTCTGCTTCTGCTTCGCTTGGGCTGCGGGATAACCGCAGGTGCCCTGGAGCAAACAGAGAAGATGACTAGGTTGCAGAAGGAAGCACAAAACTGAGCACTGGAAACAAAACAACGGAGAGAGTCAAGGGCCTTGCAGAAGCTGCCGAATTAAAGACCCAACGACGGGGCGACACCACAAGCCCAGTGGGAATTCCACACCCACGCCTCTGTGGTGTGACCATATTTCCAGCACATGCCCTAGGCGTCCAGCTTAGACCTCAGTAAATTCTCTCATCACATCCAGAGGCGGAAAGCCAGGGTGCCCCCACCATACTGACAGAATGCTGGGAAGGCTGCTCCCATCCCCCCCACCCCTGCCACCCTGGGCAGACAGAATAGGTCATGTGGTCTGAGCCAAATTCCCCTAATTTTATAGGTAGCATTATGACGGTCTTCCTATTACCATTTAAAAAGCCCTTTCATGCAAACAATCAGGATTGCATTTAAGGGGTGATTAGAACGGAATGGGGTGTGTGGTGCTCGCCTAAACGTAATCTAGCTTCGCTATTCATTTAGCGAGGATCTAATTACCAGCTCTATAATTACACTACTCAAGAAAATTGTTTTAGTGATGATTTTATTAAACTAACTTGAGACAATTTTTGTGCCAACATGAGCAGAACAAATGGAATTTAATTTCAAAACCGGGGCAAAGGAAGGTTACCCTGGAGAGGAGAACCCCGTGAGCCGCCCCACGCATTTAGAGCTTGTGTGGAACCGAGGGGCGCTGGGCAAGCAACGGGCTCCCCTGCCTGCGGGAGAGACTCGGGTAGCCATCAGGCAACTGTCTACTGACTCAGGTTTTCAAGAAAAGCACTTGCAAGGGAAGCTTTGTAGGCTCCAACTCTCCGATTTAAGTGCTTCCACAAGGATTTGTTCTTGCTTATTCTACGTAAAACCCAACTGTGGTGCCCGGACCAGCAGCATTGCCATAGCCTGGGAGCTCCCTGGAAATTCAGAATCTCACTCTTCCTTGGAATCTGCATCTGGGATGAGCTCTCCAGGTAGCATACACACACATTAACGTCGAGGAGGACCCGTATCCGTGGCCAGCTTGTGGTTGCAAATTGAGATTTTAATTTTCTTCTGTTTTTAAATGCAACATATGCTCACTGAAAAAAAAAAGAGCATGTGCATAATAATACAAGGAAGAAAAATATACCTGCTATCCCACCACTGTGAAAGGACACCTGTTAAAGTTTTTGCTCATTTCTCTTCCAGGCTGCTGTTATGCATACATTTTTCTTTTTACATTTTTAAGCTCAGCCTATAAATATAGTTGTACATTTTTTATCTAATGTTATAAATATTTTCTATATTCTAAATCATGAATTTATGGTCCCTTTTGTTATTGCAATTATAAGTAATTTTTTGATGAGCATGTTTGTATTTAAGCTCTTTTATCATTTCATAAGTCATAAGGGAGAATTCCTAGGATATGAATATACTCAAGGTTCTTCTTGATAATCATCTCTTTAGTCCTTAAAATAAGGTACATTTTTTTAAAGAAGCATTTGAAATCTTAATTTCCTGGAGTCTTTTTTGGGGGGCAGTCGGGGGAGGAGAGGGGATTGATGCTTTAATTATTGGGGATCCTGACAAAGTCCTTTTTACCGAAGATGATCGATGGTTTGAACCATGAGATCTTCTAACATTTTCAGGCTCACAGAACAGAGGATACTTTTGTAGTTAAATCACCACTGTTAGGTAAAGAGTTGGCATTGACTTCATTTTATAAATAACCACTCAAGTCCATTCCCTCCGGGATGGCTCTCCCGTGGGTCGCAGGGAAGGGCAATCAGTCTCGGAGCCAGACTACTCTGCTTTAGGTTTTGCTTCTGTATGAAGGTTGCATGACATCACCTAAGCTTTTACTTACCTGTTTGGGCAATAATCACCTCATTTATAAAATTGTGCTAATAATGCCTCTTGTGCTGAGTTAATGATGACATCATGAAAACGATATTAAAGCCCCCAACACAGAGCAGAGGGGTTGCTGTAGAAATCAGTTCAGTGAGTGGTAGGTGATATTCCTTTTTACTTACTGGGGGGTGGGGCCCATAGCAGACGTGGGCGTGCTAGAAGAAGTGGCAGACCATTTTTTAATGGGAGCCAGAATTGTCTGTGAAAACCCTATCTTTAAAAAAGTGTTGACCTTCCCTTAGAGAAATTCAGCTTGGTTTCATTTTGTTCAATTAATACAAAACACTCTCATCAGCAAGAATGTGGGTAACTCCGTCTTGAATGCTGCCCCTCAATCGATGGAAAAAAGCCTCTCGGCCACACTAGAATGTCGGGGGGACAAGCAGAAGGATCAGGGGCCGTCTTACGTGGCCAGGTGGTCTCAGCAAGTGAGAGCACATGGCGTCCTCAGGCACGGGTTCTCACTTACCTCCTGTTGAGTAAGTGTTCTCTAACTTCTCATAGCTGCGAGTTTCTGACTTACGGGGCATGCTTCAACTTTCACAAGCTTGTATCTCTCCATTATAATGAACCATGAATTGAAGTCCAGGTGATCTTCATGTACAAATACTTGCAAATAATAGGAGAAATTCATGACATGTATTACACAAAACCTTATGGACCTATAGGCATTGAAATGCTGATAGTGTACGTGGGTAGTGGGAGGGTGTGTAATTGATAATTATTATTAAATCTGTATCTTTCTAAGATGAGTATGTGTTACTTGTGTAATGAAAAGTTTACAAAGAAAGTGTAAGGGTTAATTTTATAGATCAACTTGCCTGGCCTCAAGGATGCCCGGATGACTGGTAAGACATTATTTTTGAGCATATCTGGGAGGGTCTTTCCAGATCAGATTAACATTGAAATGGGCCAACTGAGTTTTCAAGCAGATGGCCCTCCCCAAAGCGGGGAGTGGATTATCCCATCCATAGAGCGCCCAGATAGAACAAAAGGATAGAGGAAGGGCATGTTCCCTTTCCTATTCTGCTTGAGCTGAGACATCCGTCTTCTGCCCTTAACATCAAGACTCCTGGTTCTCACACTTCCAGACTCGAATAAGGATTCACACCAGTAGCCTTTGGACTTCGACTCATCTGAGCTGACCCTCCTGGTTCTCTAGCTTGCAGACGGGCCCCATAATCACATGAACCAATTTCTATAATAAATCTCTTATATCTCTCCATATATCCTATTGGAGAACACTGACTAATGCACAAAGCAAGGGATTCAACTTAAATTTAAAAAATAACCCTTTATAATAGAAATGTAAAGAGAAGCTCCATTCATTCATTAATGAGTCTTTCCACGGATTTTTGATCTCTAGCTAATATGTGGACTACTGAGTCAACAGCAAAGAAATTTCAGCTCCACTGAAATCTTTTTGTTCTGTTCATTTATGCCTCGCCCCCAAATCGAAGGTTGGGACAGCAGCAGGCTCGCCCACTAATTCCAAAAGGTCCACAAAAAGTACCTAAGCCACAAAGGAGATATTTTTAATAAATTATATCTCACATATGCATAGAATCCAAAGGAAAGAGCATCACGCACCAACTATGGGTTTTCCACTAACAAATCAGTTCAAAGGACATAGCACCTGTGCACTGACTACACTTTCTTTGGAGATTCTGCATTTAATCTCTCCAGGCCTCTGGGACACCCTAAGACATCCTTGCCTAGGTACCAGGCTTCTCCAGGAAAGACTCAGCCAGCTCACAGGAGTCCAGCCTCTGGCACTTAAACTACATTTATTTCATTTAGTGTGACATTCCCTGGAGGCGGAGAGCACGAAACCAAAACTAAACAGACCTCTGTTGGGAGAGGGGCCTCAGCTGCCCAGTGGTAGAGCAGTTAACAACAGGCTGAAATGGAAGAGAAAGCTTGTATTGTATTTTTAAATTTTTTTTTAAGATATAATTTATTTGACAGAGAGAAACACAGCCAGAGAGGGAACACAAGCAGGGGGAGTGAGAGAGGGAGAAGCAGGCTTCCCGCCGAGCAGGGAGCCCGATGTGGGACTCGATCCCAGGTCTCCAGGATCATGACCTGAGTCGAAGGCAGATGCTTGATGACTGAGCCACCCAGGCGCCCCGAGAGAGTAAAAGAGTAAGCTTTTAATCACTCACTGGGATAGTGTAAGCGAGAGGTGAAACCAAAAAGGGCCACCGGCTCCCCGGTTCTCCACCTCTGCTGTAATCGCCCCCCACCGTGGAATGGTTGCCAGTGAAGGGGCAGGGGCGAGTGCAGACCTGGGGATCATCTCAGTGTGGACAAACTCCAGACAGAAGGCTCTGGCAGTTTTATGGCCCCTGAGGCCGAGGGAGGGGCTGGAAAAGAGCAGGAGGTTCAGAGAGGCCCCAGATAGAGACCTAGGAATGGAGACCGCTGGGCCCGGAATACCAGTCTGCCTGAGAACATGACCAGCAGACGGACATCAGTCCCTGCCTGCAACTCCCTCTGGAGACCCAAATGCTCAGGCTCTGCACCCAGCTGGTGCGGGGAGGGAAGGCGGCTCTCCCCAGTGAGGCCTGCCGGAAAGTCCGCGTCATTGTCGACAGCTGGGCTTGAGGAATCAGCTAGCATCTGGCCCGGCACTGCACCCCTCAACCTCATTTACCAGCTCTGTGATTGGGGGCAAGTCAGTTAATGCCACTGTACCTCACTTCCCTCATTCTGTAAACTGCAAATAATCTTCATTACGTCCTAAGTCGTCACAAACATTAAGTTAATGCATGTTAAATCTTTCACAGATGTGCCCAGTGAACACAGGACAGAGGGTGGCCTTCAGCAGCGGTCATCTGAGTGCTCTTGTGTGTGATCACGAATGTGGATTCCTAGGCTCAGTGGTACTAACTAGTGCAGTCTTTCCCTCTGTGGTTCCTTCATCTCTCTCTGGTTTCAGTGAATAAATCGAGGTTTGCTGCGTGCTTGTTAATTTCTGTTTGTTTCGTTTCTCCCTCTCTTGGGTCTCTTCTCACCTCTGTCTGCCTAGGCTCTGGAATCCTGCTCCCCTGTTTACCAGAGTTCATCCGCTCATGTAGCAAATATTCCCTGAGAGTCCATTACATGCTACGATCCCAAATAGGCTGGTCCTTTTGAGGAGCCACACACATTTATTGACTTGCTAAAGGAGTGTGTAATGATTCCTCTGTGTTTCTGTGTGTTTATCTGACACCAACACCGGCCCCTCCAGGTGTGTTCCTGGGGGAACTCTTGAATTTTTGCTTCCTTTTCCTTTTCAAAGGCACACAAAACATTTTAAAAATATAAATGGGACATTCTAAGTCTGGCATCAGCCCTCTCTCAGACTGCCTCCCTGGATATCACAGAAAGTGAAAGCTTTCAAACTTACTTGTTTTTGAATGTTATGGTCTTCCTCTCTCAAGACAGCTTCTTCTTTTTCTTTTTAGCTGAGGCCTGTTGCCTCAGGTGATCACTACCTACAATTAAGGAGTTCCCTGTAGTAATAACAGAAAGGACTTTTTCTTTAAGATTTTATTTATTTATTTATTTGTCAGAGAGACAGAGAGAGAGAAAGAGAGAGAGAGAGAGGGCAAGAGCACAAGCAGAGGGAGAGGGAGAAGGGAGAGGAAGAGGGAAAAGCAGGCTCCTACTGAACAAGGAGCCCGACATGGGACTCAATCCCAGCGACCCTGAGATCATGACCTGAGCCAAAGGCAGAGGCTTAACCTTCTGAGCTATTCAGGTGTCCCAGAAAGGATTTTTCTTTATTTGTCACCCACTTACAGGATTGTAGGCAGCCTAGTCTCCTTTCTGTCCCTTTGGCCCCTCAGGGTTTAGTGCATGTCTTGTGTGTGATCACGAATGTGGATTCCTAGGCTCAGTGGTGTGTGTCCACTCTGCCACTCACAGATGTGGTCCTTTAGGCGGTCATCTTGCTGCCAAGAGGCCCTAGAACCATTCAGTTCTGCACTGATGTGTCCAATCAGGACCAGCTACATAACATGCAGGGATGAGTACAAAATGAACACGCAGGCTTCTCCCCCCAAAAATAAAAAATAAATAAAACAACCCCTAAGTATTAAGAATTTCAAGATGGTGCCTGAGGTTCCAGTTCAAGATGGTGACATAGGAAGACCCTGAACTTGCCTCCTCCATGGAACTCACCAAATGACAGCGGTTAATAGAACAACTCCTCCTGAAGAAGAACAGAGGAATAACTGAACACCTACTGAGCAACCAAAGACAGTGAGGACAGCAAGAGACACCCACTCCTGACGTTGCCAACAGCAGCAGGGGAGGGATAGTACTGAGGGAACAGGGAACAGATCCTTCTGTCCTTGGGTACAGAAAAAAAGCCAAGGTTTAGAAGAGAAACTAGCACATGAAAGAGATAACACTAGAACCCTGCAAAGTGGAGGAGTTGCTGCAGGAAGCTCTCTAGGTCAGAGGGACTGGAAAGTGACATGGTTTATGTTCCTGCTACACCTTAGAAACCTGGACCAGAGGGCGCTTGGGTGGCTCAGTGGGTTAAAGCCTCTGCCTTCAGCTCAGATTGTGATCTCAGGGTCCTGGGATCGAGGTCCTGCATCGGGCTCTCTGGTCAGCAGGAGCCTGTTTCCTCCTCTCTCTCTGCCTCCCTCTCTGCCTACTTGTGATCTCTCTCTCTGTCAAATAAATAAATAAAATCAAAAGAAAGAAAGAAAGAAAGAAAGAAAGAAAGAAAGAAAGAAAGGAAGGAAGAAAAGAAAAGAAAAGAAAAGAAAAGAAAAGAAAAGAAAAAAAAAGAAAAGAAAAGAAAAGAAAAGAAAGACCAGAGCAGGATCCAGACATGATAATGGGCAGGTCTGTTCATCTCAGTGAGCTTGCGATTTTGGTGAGCTCAGTGTCCACAAGCCCACAAACGCCTCAGTTGCACTGGGGCACAAAAAAAAGTGCCACAGTTTAAAAGGTCCAAGCAACTGTGGGAACACTCTTTCCCCTTCCACCTCCAAGAAGACGGTCTGGCTCCCAGAAAGCTGGTGACCTCTGGGAGCCGAGGGTCTACAAGCTCACATCAGCTGCCTATGGTGCTGGGGCACAGAAAACAAGCTGTGGTTTTGTGTTGTTTTTTTAAAAATTTTTACATTTTATTTTCTTTAACTTTTAAAAATATGCCTTGTTTTGTATGTTGTGTTTTATCTTTTTGGTTTATTCTTTTCTCTTTTGTTCTCTTTTTTCTCCTTCCCCCTTTCTCTATTATTATATTCTTTTCACTTTTATTGTTATTATTATTTTCTTTATTCTCCCATTAAAAATCCATGCTTTAAAAGAAAAACTAGCTTCTACAGGCAGAGCTCCAAGCAGCCAGCAAAAGCTACCAAGCATACACAATCTGCATAGGGGTCTCCATACACAATCCCACTCCCTCAAGTTTAGAAGTGCTCTTTCTCCTAACCCAGAGAACAAACACAGAATGTCAAATAAAATGGGGACACAGAGGAATATGCTCCTAAAGAAAGAACAAGAAGACATCTCAGTAAAAGAATTAAATTAAAAAGAGAGAAGCAATATGCCTGATAAAGAATTAGAAGTAATGATAAAGATACTCATTGGCTGGAGAAAGTAGTGAAAGAACTCAATGAGACCTTCAATAAAGAGAAAGAAAATATTAAAAATAACCAATCAGAGCTGAAGAATACAATAACTGAAATGAAAAAACACAGGAGAGGGAATCAAGAGTAGGTTAGAGGATGCAGAAAAAAGGATCAGTGATCTGGAGGAAAGGATAATGTAAAGTACACAAGCCAAAAAGCAAAAAGAGAAAAGAATTTTTAAAAATGAGGACAGATTAAGAGACCTTTTAACAATATCAAGCAAACAAATAGTCACATGATAGGGGTCCCAGAAGAAGAAGAGAGAAAGGTATAGAAAACTTATTTGAGGAAATGATAACTGAAAAATGCCCTAAGCTAGGGAGCAAAATACACTGCCAAGTTCAAGAAGCACAGAGAATTCCAAACAAGATGAATTCAAGGCATGGCACAATCCACAACATGGCACATGATAATTAAAATGTCAAAGGTTAAAGATAAAGAAAGAATCCTAAAAGCAACGAGACAGAAATATAAAGTTACTACAAGGGGAAAACCTGTAAGACTTCTAGATGATTTCTCTGCAGAAATTTTGCACACCAGAAGAAAGTGGCATGATACATTCAAAGGGCTGAAAGGAAAAGATTTATAACAAAGAATACTCTATTGATAAGATTATCATTCAGATCATCAGAAGAGATAGGGTTTGCCAGACAAACAAAAGAAAAAGGAATTTATCACCAGTAAATCACCCTCACAGGAAACATTAAAGGGATTTTTTTTAAGTGGAAAAGAAATGGTTATAATTAGACATAAGAAAATATGAATAAAAGGATGTATACTATGATAACATACATTGAAAATACAGAGAAGGGAGTGAAAAGAAAAGACAAAAAATGAAAAATAAATTTCTTTTTCTCAGAATGTGTTTAAATAACCATCAAATTAATATTGACTATTTACCTAAGACATTACATATGAGCCTCATGTTAACCACAAACCCAAAACTTATGACAGATACACAAAAATAAAAAGAAAACATTATAGATACTCATTGCTCACAAAGAAGAACAAGAGAAGAAGAAACAAAGAACCACAAAAACAACCGGAAAACAAATTTTGAAAATGGAAATAAATACATACCTATCAATAATTACTATAAATGTAAATGACTTAAATGCTCCAATCAAAAGACACAGAGTGGCAGAATGGATTAAAAAACAAGACCCGTCAATATTCTGCCTACAAGAGATTCACCTCAGATCCAAAGATGCACACACACTGACAAAGAATGAAAAAATGCTCACCCTGCAAATGGAAGCAAAAAAAAAAAAAAAAGTCTGGGTAGCAATACTTATATCAGAAAAAATAGACTGCAACAAGAGATAAAGAAGGGCATTACAAAATGATAAAGGGATCAACCCTACAAGAATATATAACAATTGTAAATGTCTAAGCACCCAACAGTGGAGCACCTAAATACATAAAGAAAATAGTAATGGACATAAAGAGAGAAATTGATGGTAATACATACAATAAGAGTAGGGGACTTTAACATTTCACTTATGTCAGTGAATAGATCATTCAGACAGAAACCCAGTAAGGAAACAATGTCTTAGATGACACATTGCACCAGATGAATATACCAGATATATACAGAACATTCCATCCAAAACCAACAGAATGCACATCCTTTTCAAGTGCATGTGGAATGGTAGTCTCTAGAATAGATCACATATTAGGCCATAAAGCAAGCCTCAATAAATTTAAGAAGATGGAAATAATATGCATCTTTTCCAACCACAACAGTATGAAAATTGAAATAAATCAGAAGAAAACATAAATATCATATGATCTAATAATTTCCCTATTGGATATTTACCCAAAGAAAATGAAAAGACTAACTAGTAAAGATATATGCAGCCCTATGTTTATTGCAGCACGATTTATAATACATACACTGGCATATTACACAGCTGGAAAAAGGGATGACATCTTGCCATTCGAGACGACGAAAGACCTGGAGCGTATTATGTTAAGTCACACCGAGGAAGAAAAAATACCAGGGATTCCATTCATATCTAGAATCTTAAAAAAAAAGAATAAACCAAAAGGTTCAGGGCTATAAATACAGAGAACAAACTAATGGTTGCTGAAAGGGGTGGGGGATCGGGAAAATGAGTGAAGGGAAGAGAGAGAGAGAGAGAGAAATAGGCCTTAAGTTACGGAACAAGTAAGTCACGGGAATAAGAAGCAGAGCCTAGGGAATACAGTCAGTGATCCTGTAGTAGGATGTAAAGGGACAGAGGGTAGCTCTACTCATGGTGAACCAGCAAAATCTGTGTACACCCTTGTCAAATCATTAAGATGTACACCTGCAACTAGTGTAACATTGTGTGTCAACTATACACAAAATGACAACAAAAGAATTTTGAGAGGGTGAGCACAGAGCATTTAAGCACATGCAAAGTCCTTCTGGACACACTGCACACAGTACATGGCCAGCAAGCTGTCCTTTCTTACTCTTGAGTTCCAGCTTTATTGGTCTCTAGGCCATAGATAGGATGTCCTCTATCCGTTCTGCCTACCTGCTTTGGAGGACCAGTGCTAAAGAGATAAAAATGAACTGCAAAACCTTTAATAGAGGGTCTTGCAATCTAGGATGAAGCACCAGATCCTTGATCCCATATCTTACAAGGAACACTGTGAGGTTATTGAGGAAGGTGGTGACAGAGAGTAATAGTATGGAGGAAAAACAAATCTCAATCTGAGAAGCCAACAACGTGACACTGCCCGTGATCTAGGAGCATATTCTCAGGGTAGGTTACACCAAGTTAGCAAGCAGATCTACTGTGTGATGGCTCAACACAGTAGAGTTTATCTCCCTTCCTCGGGACAGACCCATGCCCCTCAGGAGAGGAGAGAGGATCTGGGCTCTGTTACATATGCAAGAAGCCAGGTGAAGGGCAGCTGAGTAGTTTTGCAATAGGAAGTGGTAAAGAATGACAACGGAAGATATTTTGAGAGGGGAAACTTGAACTCTTAAATCAGGCTTGGGTTCTTGTAGGACTAAATCCCTTCCCAAGCTAGCCTAAAGCCTTCACTAGTCAGTACTCTCAGGTCAAGGCCAAGAGAAAACTGGTCAACTTAAGTTACAGACAAAATTTAATTTTTGGTATTACGGGCTTGGGGAAAAAACCAAAAATCCTGAAACATGTTTTATAAAGCGTCTGGTCAACACCTTCACTTAATGGATGAGAAAACCGAGGGCCAGAGAAATTAAAATCTTGTCCATGGTCACTCCTGGTGCCCAGAGCTCTTCCCCTGCCTTTGTCCTGCTTTGTAAAACACACACCTAATAATACATCACATTGAAAATAATCCAAATGACTGAATCATAATAGCATATTAATAATTAAAAATAGAAATATTTTTCATCTTTAATTTCAGGCATCGCTGACCGGCCAGAAGAGTGAGTATCGGAGGCAGTTGGTGGAGGGTTTGGAAGAACCTTGCCAGTTCCTCAAAATCACATCATGTAGCCATTGCTTTCTGGACTTTGTCTTGTTATGATGCCCATTAAAAATGAGAATATCTGTCAAGCACAAGGGCCTAAACAAGTGAGACTTCTCATCATGGAGACACCAATCTGGGGCTCAGACCACCCGGTGCCACCTGGATGCTCTCTACGGACAGCCCCCTCCATCTGCATCACCAGCCGAGAAGCTCCAAGACAGACCACCTCCCAGTTCACCTGCCCACCGAGATGGACTAAGCTGTTTGCTTAGCCCACTGAGATGGACCACCGATGCCCCACTTGCCACAGTAACTCCTGGAGGTATGTGGTCCTTTGCTCTTTAGCTGGAATGAATTACTGAGTTAGCCCAAGTTGGAAAATTGTCCAATCGAAGCCATAGTCTGGCTGCTGGGGGACCCTACGGGATTGCTTGCAGAGATCATGGGTGTTTGTTTCTGGGTTGACCCTCCTCTAAGGAAGGTACGATCATTTGAAACAAGATTTATGAAACATGAAAATTCCAGGCTAACTAGGTCAGCTCCTGGTGGATAGTGCAGAATTATTTGCTACCACCTTTCTTCCAGACTTCTCCCTAGTTCAATTTTAAATGACTCAGGAGATAGTGAAAAGAATGTGTCATCACTGAGCTCCATATTCACCCACGTAACCGTGCAGCAGAGTGGCTTTGACCCACTTGCCTGAACAGCAAATGGACGAAAGACAAAAATGTAAATGCGAAGGGAACAGATTCTTGGAAAAATGACAGTGAGGGCTCACATGGTACGAAAAAAATAAGTAGACAGAATTGGCCTGCCAATAAAGAGAATAATGGTGGTCATTAGTTTAGCTTAGCACTCGAGATTCACCAGGAAGGAGTAGACAGTCTCAAAGTTTCCATCTCCATCAGCAAGTACTTAAGGCACTTGTGTCTTATTTTACAAATGTATTTTGATTTTAGTAGTGTATTAAGAGTTTTCAGGACAGATTAAGTTTCTGAGTGAAACCACTATCCTTGGTTTATTGTATCCCAAATCTTCAGGGGCACAAGATGTAGATTTTTTTTTTCCCTCCGGGAAAAGCAGTCGCGGGCGGGTAAGTAATATCCCTGTGTCCTTAGCATTGTAAGCACGCCAAGAGCTGCATTTAAAACTATACCATGTTTTTGTGATTGCAAAATTATCACTAGAGAAAAAAATTTTAAAGGCTTTATTTAAGTCATGGAACCTTCCGTATTGGTGGGATCACATCAAACACCCCTCCGTAGGCAAAAATCACATTTGCAAGAAATGGAAACAACATTTGGCTCTCTCATTTTAAATGGTTGAACTCCATCAAACATAAGCATAAACTAAGTTAAATTTGTAAAAGCTGACGCATGTATGTGAGGGCGTCGATAGATATAAACAAGTCATTTTCATATCCGTCAAAAATGAAAATAACGCTACTGTCTTGAAGGTTGTTTTTAATCAGATCTAGAAAGAGAGCCCATTTAAAGATATTTAGGAGTTCACTTGTTAGTGTCACTCAGCTGCTATAGTTTAGATTTTAAAAACCTGAGTTAGAGCCAAGAACTCAGTTCTCAACATTACTAACTTGTTCTGTGACCTTCTATTACTGCAGCATAGTTCAATAACACTTTATAGATATTTATGAAAAGGAAATCATCCAAATTCTATCCAAAGCACAGAGCTCAGTGAGCCCTTTCGTCTTTCGGCTTCTTAGCTGTTGGTCTGCGCAAAGGGCGTGATGACAGCATCTGCCCAGATCAGCCCACAATAATGTTTGCAAGTGATATTGAAACATGTCAGAAGAGAAATCACTAGGGGCGCCTGGGTGGCTCAGTTGGTTAAGCGACTGCCTTCGGCTCAGGTCATGATCCCGGAGACCCAGGATCGAGTCCCACATCGGGCTCCCTGCTCGGCGGGAAGCCTGCTTCTCCCTCTCTCCCTCCCCCTGCTTGTGTTCCCTCTCTGGCTGTGTTTCTCTCTGTCAAATAAATAAAATCTTAAAAAAAAAAAAAAAAGAGAAATCACTAGTATCTGTAGATAGAGTGCCAGCATTATTATTAAATGGTCTTACTGCAAACTGACAGCTCTGAACCCAACTGAATCAACCTATTCCTTGGGTGGGTGTTGGGTGGAGCCTTTTGGTAGGTTCTCCTACTGTGATTTTGTTTCCTCTCGGGAGTGCTTCTGATTTTTCATAGTAAGGGCAGTGACTCAGATGGGCTGACGACTCTCCAATTAGAAAGCTCATTTTTCCCACCCATGAGATTATTCTGGTTCAATGAACTCACTCTAGACACATAGCATCACATGACAAGGGAATTGGAAAAGATCTCATCTATCCAGTCCAAAATTGCAATAAGTTGGTGGATCAAGAAATCTATTTAATGGATCGTGATCAACATTTAGAAACCACAGACTGGTTCGGAAACTATCAGAGCTCATTCCAAACAGTAGGACCAAGCATTGTTTCGTTTCAGATACGTGTGTGTCGCAATGGGAAATATGGCTCTGAGTATCAGACGTTTGCACAAAACAATGATAGTTCCATTTTTCTATCTGACAAATGAAAACAGTGAAGCCTAGAAAAAGAAAGTATTAAGTCATCTATTTAGACATCCAGAATAGGAATTTATGCCAGCATCCAATCATCCGGTTCAGTTCTTTTTCTATTTTGAAGATCTGGCATGATCCAATAAGATCAGTGAAAGACACAAGCTCCAATCTGGTACTTAAACGCTTGGTGCAAATTTCTTATTCTAGAGGCTTCATTTTTCTCATCTCATTTCCTTATTGGATGATTGAAAGAATTATATATGCAAAAAAAATGGCAAAAAAAATTCTAAAATAAAAAGTCTACAAATCAACTACATATATATCTATATAGATAAACATATCGTATATATCATATATCAGTATATCTTGATATATATAACATATATTTAATACATATATATATAGTCTATAATATAACTGTTTTCTTCCATTCTTTCCCCTGGACAGGGACAGGGTGCTTTCATCCCAGGTTCTCCTCTTGTTTTTAATTTATATTTTGACTAAGTCTTTAGCTTTCTCATCATCCTCTGTCTTTGAACATTATCCACCTAAAACATTGTTGGTTTGCATTTGCTAACAGGTCATAACTTTAAAGATTTTATTTATTTATTTGACAGAGGGAAACACAGTGAAAGAGGGAACACAAGCAGGGTGAGTGAGAGAGGGAGAAGCAGGCTTCCTGCCGAGGGAGGAGCCCGATGTGGGGCTTGATCCCGGGTCCCCAGGATCATGACCTGAGCCGAAGGCAGTTGTTTAACCAACTGAACCACCCAGGTGCCCCTGGGTCATAACTTTAAAAGAATTTCTCCTTAGGTTACCTTCCTTGAACATGCTCTAAAAACGCATGAGCTATTTTGTGATCAATCTACTATTTGGACAATTGCTGATCCTACATGGTTTGCTTTCAGAGTAATTACTTTCAAACGGATTGCCACCAACCCGACTATTTCCAATCAGTTGATAATTCTAATGGAATTGTCATATAGTGATGGCATCTATACCAAAATCCACGCTTTCCACATGACTGCACCTGCTCATTTGGTCCAGCACCTTCTCTCCTATCTCCCATTGGCTTCTTCAGATCCCTGTGAAATCAGTCCCGACTCATGCCTCTGGGTCAGCCTCTTACCACTCATCTGGCCTTCTGCAAGTGTCACCTGCCAAATGCCGTGTTGGTTCCTCAGGTCCAGCCTGCTGAAGAAGACAGCCCATTCCATTAAGGAAGAAAAACAACAACAACAAAACCAGTAGCTCCCTCAGTCTTTACCAGTGCAAGGCCCAGGGTCTTCTCTGTGCTCAGCTACTTCATCGCTGTACTGTCCCACCACTGGTGTCTTTCCAAGTCTGCACAGTGTTGAGGTCAGATAAGTGACTGACAGCCTGGGCAGCGCTATGACCGGAAACTCGAGCTCGAAGGCAATGCTCTTGACCAAGGTCAAGAGGAGGCTCCTTGGGCAACAGAGATAGAGCTATCACTGAAAACGTAACAAGTGGGGAGGGTCTTCTTTACTAGGCATCAATGTATTGTGTGAAAGGAATGCATCCCTTGGGTGGTGGTAGGGAGGGGCTGGGGGACACTGGGGATCAGTCCCGCTAACCGCAGGGCTGTGTGTTCTGCAGATCAACTCTGCAAATTTGGGTTGCAAACCAAATTGTTTCAACCATGGAGAAATGTGTTATCAAGCTCACTGGTGGGCCTCCTTTCTACCCTTTCTCCAGAGAGTGTTCCATCTTGCTCCCAAAAAAATCCTGATAAAATTCTTTATGAACATGATTTTAAATGAATGCCAAATTATCAGCTGTTAGCATGCCCATAGATATAATTCTCACTCTGATTACTGATAATTAATAGAAAAAAATAATTAAAAATGTCATTTTAGACCAGAAACTTTTAATTGGATCTTGTTAAACACACTTTATCTCAGTTTGTCTCTATCTCTCCACTTGTGTAAAAAGCATTTATACATGTTCAGGAGAATCTATCACACACACATTTAATTCATAACCTTATCTTCTCATCCAAAATGGAGGTGACTCTCTCTGCCCATATCCTATTTAACACAAGGACTTTTTTATTTATCTTAAAGATGGAATGGAATGAATACTCAGATATCTACATAAAGATTTTCCTTTTGCTTCTTCCTTTAATCTAGTGTAGGCTGTCTATAAGGCACTGTGTCTACACAGCCTATACTGTGTCTATAAGAATTAGCATATGGGGGGACGCCTGGGTGGCTCAGTGGGTTAAGCCTCTGCCTTCGGCTCAGGTCATGATCTCAGGGTCCTGGGATCAAGTCCCACATCGGGATCTTTGCTCAGCGGGGAGCCTGCTTCCCCCCTCTTTCTCTGCCTGCCTCTCTGCCCATTTGTGATCTCTCTCTGTCAAATACATAAATGAAATCTTTTAAAAAAAGAATTAGCATATCGGGTTATATACAGTAAGCCATGAATTCTGTATTTATGAACATCTTAAGGAACTTTTCAGGGATAACTTTGACTCTATCTGATTTGCATATAATGTTCGACTTAAGTATCCAATCCTGGCTTACACTGAAGATGGAATATACTGGGGTTCATTTGCTTATTTGTCCAATTATCCAACTAATATTTACTGATTGCTTAATGTGTCGGAAATTCTGCAAGGTCTTGGGGAAGCAAACATAAGTTATTGCCCCACTCCCCTGTTGCTTCCGTCCAGTAAAGGGACCTCAAATGTCTCTAAAACCATGTAGCACAATTTGCAAGTGCCAGCTGTCTTTCCATGGAGCCTTGCTCACAGTGATGACAATGGGAGCTGAGCGTCCTATGCGAGAAGTCGCCTGGGGAACACATGATGTCTCATACACAAATAAATGTTCCAGCCCCACCCCCTCAAGCCCTCCCAGAACCAGCCACACATCGCATGCCTGCTCCTCTATAAAGAAGAGCTTTACAAGGTCTTGTGGAGGGAGGAATTGCTCAGGAATTTCGCATGCTCGTGATCTAATTGTATTCTGTTTTTCTGCCTTCACCGCTCTCCAAACTCTTGCTCTGTGACTTCCGGTCTTGACCTCACCTTTGACTGGGCTGAACGTGGTGTTCCCATGGTCATGCATGGCACCCCTGGTCCTGGCCGCAGCTACCCCGTCAGGACCTCTGTGTAGCTCATTCATCCAATTTTCTTGTTAGTACTTTCCTTTCTGCTTCTGGCAGCTTTTCTTGAGGAACCAGCCACATGAATGTCTTTAGGTATTTGTGAACATTAGGTATCTCTTCTTTTCTCAATTCAACCTTCTGGAATAGACACCGAAGTTCCCCGGCCTGGAACAGAGCATGGAACATAGTAGGTACTTGTAAATATTAGTTTATCGTTTGAAGAAATAACCTTGGATTTCTAAAGGCCTGGATTGCCTCAGCATGAAGAATTCCATTTCCCACAGATTCCTGGGTTTTTCACACTTGTATTCCTTCCTTATCCACACTGGTTCTCTGTGAGTTATCTCTTGCCCAGCTTTCCTCAATTACTTTCTGTTTGTTGGCTTCTCATTTCAAGAGCCCCCTCTAATCCTCCAAATCTCACCACATCACCTTTTTGCTGAAATCCTGGCCTCCTGAGACCTAGGGTCACATGCCTCCCGCATGTTCTATGCTGGTCCTACCTTGTGAATGTTCATCTGAAATCTATGTTAAATATAGGGGGTTTTATTTGTTGTTGTTGCTTTAAAATATTGTTTCATTTTGTTTGTTTTAGAGCGGATATCACCTTCATCCTGACTGAAAACTTGTGGGAGATATACAGTGATGACTTGCCGTCAAATTGCCTGGAACATTCTGCAGACATCTCACCAACTGCCTACTTGTAAATCACTTTGTTTGTGTTTTTCTCATTCGTAATGCTGGATCAATTCCAATTAGGAATTTAATAATGAACTATGTAATGATTTACACAAGTTTATAAGATTAATGCTGAACTGATGATTTTAAGTAAGTCTAAATACTTAGCCCCCCTCCCCCATTATGAATCTGTTGCTAACTAAAGAGAGTATTGTGAGAGACATCAAAGAAGGCAGCTTTGTATAGGGGTGGAGGTCAAAGAGCCTCATTCTTCCCTGACCCTCACTGGGGGTGTTTCAATAAGTCACATCAGCTCAGGCATCAACCCATGAGAGCCAAGCTTACCTGGACCAACACGATCATATATAAAACAGGTTATTGAACCTACATTTGCTGAGTTCTTTAGAATTAACTAGCTTCAATCAACTTTCCTTAAAACCTTGTTATGTCAGGAAATAAAGGAACGTAACCAAATGTCAATTGTTGTATTTGGGAATGTATTACCATGTTATCTTTCCCCCAGAACCCAACTTGCCTCCCTAATTATGGTTTCTTTGGGTTCTTATAAACCTAGCTAACATTTTATGAATTTTATGAATAGACACTCACTGATGACAAAGCTGGAAATCCAGAAGTTACGCTCAATGAGAAATGTGCAGAGGTAGATAACTGACTAGAAGTTCTAGGGGATGATAATAAATTCTTTAAGAATTGAAATAAGAGCAGACGTGTATTCACGTTGTGGAAAGAACTTTAAGTTCCTGGAATGATAAGCGGTTGCCCCAAGTCTTGAGAAGTATCCTGCTCTCTGGAAAGGAACTGGCTTGTTGCCAGCCAAGATACATAACCTATATTTCCTACAATTACTTCTGCCTCACAGGCTGATGAAGACCAGAGCAAATCAATCACAGGCCTGGAGTTAATCCAATAGTCTTCCCTTCAGCTGCTGGAAATCAGGCCTCACATCTGGGAAGACAGTGCTGGCTATAACAAATGAGATCACAAATTTGACCATTTTACTCGAGACCTTCTAATGTTCAGAGGTGAAGAGGGTGGTTAAGTCGGAATTGAATGCAAACCTTCCATCCTTTGTACTGATGGCAATATCTGATAACGCACACCCTCCCCTCCATCGGCTTTCTTGCTGAGATCCACTGCCTGGGTTTCAGAGCCCAGTTTTAATTGGCAATAACTGGTGTAATTCTAAAGAAGGCTCAGAGGCAAGACAATAAATGAGACAGACAGTATTTGACTTGAGGCCCCACACATCAATTCCATTCCAGGCATCGACCGGGTTCTAAGAACCAGGCTCAAAAGCAGCATTTGTTTTGTCTAGTGATAGTGTGCAGTGTTGGCCAGTGCTCTCTGCATTGGCTGGTGCTCTCTGTGTAAATAGAAATTGAGAAGATGTACAACTTGGGAGCAGTTCAAAACCACTCCTCCCTTTATCATGTGAGCAGAGAAGACCAGGGGAATGAGAATATTCCAAGATGATATCCTATTTCTCTTTTGTTTCTGTTAATCTTAAAGTTACAAAACATTTAGTATTTCATGTTTTCCATAGAATAAAGAGTCTGCGTATGAAGGAACACAGAGATATACATGTCATGTCACTTGCTCATTAGCATAGTGATTCATGCATGCAAATTACCTAAACTTTACAAACTTTACTTATCAATGGCAAAGGTAATACTTATCATTAACTGCAACGTCCCAGGTGTAACACATTACATCTGTGTCTTATCATCCTCTAAAGTTACAAACTTTTTTAAATTTAGCTTTTACAGATAAAGGAAATTGAAAGTCACTAAGATTAAATCAACTGCTCTAAGTCATCCAGCTGGTCAATGATAAACTGATAACTGACCCAGGCCAGTTTGATCCCAGATTATTTGCTTTACTTAGGCTTCTTTTTTTTTTTAAGAGTCTGTTTGTTTGTTTGTTTATCTATTCATTTGACAGAGAGACGGTAAGCAGGGAGAGGGGCGGAGGGAGAGGGAGGAGCAGACTCTGAACTGAGCAGGGAGCCTGATGTGGGACTCCATCCAGGATTTTGGAATCATGACCGAGCCAAAGGCAGATGCTTAACCGACTGAGCCATCCAGGCACCTCTTACCCAGACTTTTAATAAGATAATATACTTATATTTTCTTTCTCTTGAGGTAAGCCATGGCCACCCAAAATCCAATCCCTGGCTCAAGGCAACAGCAATTAAAAGTCAAATATTCTATATCTCTGGGGCAAGGGCCAATTCCATTGGCTACCCAAGACCCATCCAGGGGTCTAGGGAATATGGATATTTTCAACTAGGATGACAAAGCCGAGGCCAGGACTGTCAGTTGGAGGCAGCAGAGTTTAGAGGATTGTTAGGTTCCTGAACATGTTGGGCAGCTTTGGAGCAGTAGACTGATAAAAATGCTGAGAGAATCCAGGCATGGGAAGTTGATATTTGGCTTCAGTCTTCACCTAAAATGAGGTTGGAGACTTGGAACAAGGTCAGCTCAAGGCCAGGAATGTGAAGCAAAAGAATCAGGGAGGACAGTAGGAATCAGTTCATGTAAGAAACAAAGTGAGGTGCAGTCCCCCAAAGAGGGACCAGCCTCATGGTCTGAGGGCAGCTGGGGTTTCATATTGCAGGTATCATTACATATGTGGGAAGCTTTTTAAGTCGGTGGCTCTGTACACCCACTTTCACATCTAATTTGCAACCACAGAAGGGATCAGTGCAAAGGCCCTAGCAAGAAAGTAGGTAAAATTTTCCACCTGAGTTATTATCCCATGAGTATGGGCATTATAACTCATCCAGTCCTATTCTCCTCTATTCTATTCTATTCTATTCTATTCTATCCCATCCCATCCCATCCCATCCCATCCCATCCCATCCCATTCTATTCTATTCTATTCTATTCTATTCTATTCTATTCTATTCTATTCTATTCTATTCTATTCTTATAAAGGAAATGACTCATTCCAATTAGAGGGAAACCCTGCATTAACATTTCTAGGGAAGCTTGTGCTACCTGGTAAAGAGAGGTTACTAAGCAATACAGTGGAAACCATGTGAACCACCCTTTCCCTACTCAACCTCTGTTCAGTGGGAAATGGTATAGAGAATCCACTTCCAGAAAACAAGAACTCACAGAGGTAGAAAGGACCCCAGATAGCACCTAGCTCAACCTGTGTGCTTTACAGATGTGGAAATAAGATACAAGGAAGATGTTTATGTCATTAAATCATGGTGATGTTAAGACTGGATTACCAGAAAATCTTTGATGCCCTGTCGGTTTCTTTATTACCTGAATAAGAAAACACGATATCCTAGGGACGACAACATGGAAAGAAGAACACCAGTGAAGAGGTTTTCAGTAATTCTCTGGAAAACATAAAAGGGAAAGGGATTGAAACTGACTCTTACATTTACAGACCTATCAAATATAGGGTTAAAAAAAAACACAAGAGAATTTTGGAATTTTGGAATTTAACCCAAATAGATAGATTCAGTCATATTAGTTTAAGCAAAAAAAGTTGGTGACACCAACATATGAGTAAGCTAGAGTGACATAAAATACAACTGTCTCAAAAATATTTAATATAAGATGCAGAGAAGAGCAACTATAAATCAAGAAGATGTACCACTTGGAAAAAATTCACCAGTCAGAAGCCATCAATAATGTGGCTGAGGCTAAAGAGAGAAACAGCACTGGTAGTGTGAGCATTGAAGTTATGGGTGGTGCCTTCCTAGTACACAGACCCTGCACCACACACCCAGCAGAGAAGTAAGAGTCGGTGATAGGAAGGAATTCCGACTGTCTGGTGTTGCTTGATGTTTTATTCTGCTGGGAGCAGAGCATCTAATAAATGTAGGGCTTGTCTTATTGACAATTTAATTTCTCTGAAAATTGAGTTAGCAAGGAGGTAAAATTCAAGTTTTGAACTAATATAGAGGTTATCAAAATTTATTTTCTTGGCAGCGTTTCTTAAAGTATGATCCATGGGCCACTGGGAGTTCAAAAGGTCAAAACTATTTTCTTAGTAATACGGAGACATTATTTGGCATTTTCACTGCTTTGATATTCACACTGATGGTGCAGAAGCAATGGTGGATGTAACTATTAGCCCTTGCACTAATCATATAGTAGCATCAAACTATCTAGTAGTCCTTTGATACTTTACTACCACATACACAAGCCTGTAAGCATATAAATAAATAAACAGAGGTCTATAATACTGCTTAGGAATGTCCTGATAGGGGTGCCTGGGGGGCTCAGTCAGTTAAGCATCTGACTCTTGATTTGGCTCAGGTCATGATTTCAGGGTCCCAAGATCAAACCCTGCATCAAGCTCCATACTGGGTGTGGATTCTGCTTGAGATTCCCTCTCTCCCTCTTCTCCTGTCCCTTTCCCTCAAGCTCTTCCCATTTATCTCTCTCTCAAAAAAAAGTCCTGATGAAGCAGTAGGATTTACTTTATTAAATCTTGATCCTTGAACGCATATATTTTTTAGTATTTTGTATGACAAATGGGAAGTAAAGCATTCTACTGCATATTAAACTGTGGCACACCAGTTCTTTTAAATACAGATTTTAAAATATGATAGATAAAACTGAATGGGTTTATTATTTTTAAGAAGTGAATTGATAAATATTTAAAATCTTTTATGATAAATGTCAATAATAACTCACATCAACAGAAGTTCTTTGGGGAATCTCCGTAACTTTTATGGGCATAAAGGGTTCCTGAGACCAAAATGTTTGGTAACTTCTGTTTTACAGAAACACCTCAGCCTACAACACCCAGCATAAGCCATTCCCCTTAAGCTTTTCTCCACAGTGCTCCATTCTTCCTATCATATTTGATTTTTCTTTTATGACTATCTCCCTCAAATAGAAGCCTAAGTCATAGGAAAGGGGCTTTGTCCATTTTGTTAACTCTTCTACCTTTGGGGCCTAAAATATACCAGCACATAGTAAGCACCCCATAAATATTTGTTAAATGAATGAGTTAGGTGAATGATTAATAATATCTGAATATCCTAAGAGAGTGAAGACTTAGATGTGAGACGTGGTAGCTGTCTTCAGATTTATCTTCAGGTATTTTGGGGCCATTTTCCCATTGGCACAAAGCCAATTCTAGATGAACTGGTGATAAGGGTGGCAGTTTCTAAAATACCATAAATAATTAATAGTTTTAGGTATTTGGAAATGGGACAGGTTCCCTTGCCTGACACTGAACATGCCTTTCTCTAAAGAATTAAGAATGCTTATTGGCTAACTGCAGGAAAAAAAAAAATCCTAAAATGGGGATTTCAAAATTGGGTTGGCTTGAAAGAATGGAGGGTTCTTAGAGATCTTTTAAAGTCATTTTCATCAGTAAGATGTGGAGTCCAAAAATTAACACATTCTTATATTTTTATACTCTGACATATTTCTCCATTTTTATGTTTCTTTTTATGACAAATTAATTCTTGAAATTTAGAACAGTAACACTTTATTTCAATAGCTTTATGAATTAGAAATCTCTCCCCATAAACATGCATTTGTTACACTACTCAAGGGAAAAGAACGAAGGCCAAGACACGATTGATAGCGTAATGTTAATCAGTCCCTAAGTACAGTTAGGGATAATTTTCTTTATTTTACATGAAGTAAATACTTCATCAGGCCCTTTGCTGACAGTGCAGAAGAAAAGACTTGAGCATGAGCCCTGTAAGATAAATTAGCCTCATTGGGCCCATTGTCACCAACAACTTCTCGGGAGTCAGGTAGAATGTCTTGGTTAATCAAGATGTAACTGAGTTTCTAAAGAATTTCTAAAGATATGCCTGAGCATATCTTTGAGACACATACAAAAAACCATGGATTATGGACTGTCAGTAACAAAACAACCAGCCCATACAGAAAAAAACATGAAGGGACTCCAAGAACATAGAAATAATATAATCAGTTGATTTTAATACTATGAGTTATCTAGACAGAACGTTCAGAGAGGTAGCAGCTTGCTATAGAGATCCTAGCAAAGTTGGGGTAATGTGTCAGATTAAAAATAGTAACTTTACATATAAAAGTCAACTCTATTTTTATATGCTGGCAAAGGACAAGTGCTACTTGAAAGTTTGAAGACATTACTATTTGAAACAGCATAAAAAAACTTAGGGATAAGCCTAACAGATTAGATGTAAGATTTGTGTGCTGAACAATATGAAACATTGATGACAAAAATCAAAGAAGACCTAAATAAATATAGGGAGATCTATTGTTCTCACGGGTAGAAGACCTGAACTTTGTTAATATGTCGATGCTCCCCAAACGGACCTGTGGATGCATGTAATCCCAGTCAGAGTCTTAGAAGCCACCTTTTTGGGGTAGTAATATATGGGTTGATTCTAAAATTTACAGGGAAAAGCAGAAGACTGAGAATAACCAATACAATTTTTTTTCTATTTTCAAAATTGGAAGACTCAGGCCATCTAATTTCAAGATTTACAAAGAACTGCAGAAATCCAGGCAGTGTGGTATTTGTGAAAGAAGAGACATAATCAATGAATCTGAACAGAGGTTCCAGAAGTAGACCTTCACATGCCTGGCCAATTGATTTCTAACAATGGTAGCATTCAATGAGAGAGGATAGACCTTTCAAGAAATGACCCGGAACAGCTGCTGATCCACATGCAACAAGAAATGAAACTGAAATGTACCTTCCCTTGCATACAGAACAGAACTTGAAATGGATCGACTAAATGGAAGACCTAAAAAGATAAAACTTCTAGAAGAAAACATAGGAGAAAATCTTTGTGATCTTGGCAAAGATGCCGTAGGACACAAAAGAAAAAAGCTATAAAAAGAATAAGTGGTAAATTGGTGTTCATCAGTAATTTTTTTTTCTCTTTGAAACACACAGTTCTAAAAATAAAAAACATAAGGCACAGACTGGGAGAAAATATTTGTAAAAAATATCTGATAAAAGGCTTGCGTTCAGGCCTACCTGGGTAGCTCTGTTGGTTAAGCGTCTGCCTTCAGCTCAGGTCATGATCTAGGGTCCCGGGATTGAGCCCCACATCCGCCTCCTCGCCTGCTCCTCCCTCTGACCCTCCTCCCTCCCCATATTTATTTATGGGTAAATAAATAAAGTCTTTAAAATAAATAAATAAAGTCTTTAAAAAATAAATACTCTCTCAAATATTCTCAAATAAATAAATCAAGTCTAAAAAATAGGCTTGCATTCAGAATATTATTATAAGGAACTCGTAAAATGCAAGAATAGAGCAAACAACCCAATAAAAATAGGCAAAAGGTTTAAATAGACATTTCACCAAAGAAGATACATGGATGGCAAATAAGATGCTCAACATCATTAATTTGTTAGGGAAATGCAAATATCAACCACCGTGAAATACAATGATGTATTTATTACAATACCCAAAATTTAAAGACCTGATAACACCAAGAGCTGATGACGATATAGAGAAACTAGAACTTGGCCAGAGTGCAAAATGGTGCAGCCACTTTGGAAATCATTCTGGCAGTTTCTTATAAAATTAATCATAAAACCTAAAAATCCCACTTCTAAATATTTACCCAAGATAAATGAAACATGTGTCCACAAAAAGACCTGTGTATGAAAATTTACAGCAGATTTATTGATAATAGCCCCTAAGCAGGAAATGATCCAAGTGTCTGTCCATCAACAGGCGGATGGATGAACAAGTTATGACCCACCTATAAAATGAAATGCAATGAGCATTAAAAAGGAACCAGCTCGAATACACGGACAGATCTTAAATGAATCATGCTAAGGAAAAGAAGCCAGAGCAAAAAGCCTACATGCTATATGATTCCATTTCTATAGTTAACTGAGAGCTAGGGCTAGAGGACTGGGTTAAATGGGGACAAGAGGAACATTTTAGAATGTTGGAATTATCCTGTATCTTGATTGTGGTGGTGATTACACAACTCTCCATATTTACCAAACTCATAGAATTATACACTTAAAAGGCTAAATTTACTGTCTATAAGTTATTCCTTTAAAAATGTAATTTTAGGGCGCCTGAATGGTTCAGTCATTGGGTGTCAGCCTTCGGAGTCCTGGGATTGAGTCCTGCGTCAGGCTCCCTGCTCGGCGGGCAGCCTGCTTCACCCTCTCTCACTCCCCCTGCTGTGCTCCCTCTCTAGCTGTGTTTCTCTCTGGCAAAATAAATAAATAAAATCTTAAAAATAAAAAAATAAAAAGTAAATAAAATTGTAACTGTATCTAATTATACTTAGATAAGAGTGAAGAAAGAATTAGAATAAATAAAATTGTAACTTTATCCAATTATACTTAGATAAGAGAGAAGAAAGAATTAGAATAAGGGGCTCTCTCCCATTTCAAGCTATGGACACAGTGGCTAAGTGAACAGGAGACAGGATGGGAGAAATGTGCCCAGATCATGAACCAGGTCTTCCTGCAGAAAAGACGGGAAAATGCCCTATCAGTGCACCACACTTGTCAGTGACATGATACCCAGAACCCGATGGAAACATTAAAACTGGATTATTGACACTCTACCACTTTGAGGCTAAAAGGAGAATGTTCTCCCTATTCTTACCTTACCGTCATGCTATCTCTGGACAGAAACTACTATCTCTAGAAAACCAACAGATAGGAAAGATAGTCAACAGAAGTGTCATATATAATAATTACTATATGTGAAGGAGAAACTCGGACGAAAGCTTTCATCAAAAATAGAGTAAAAATGTTTCTGAACTGAAGTCCTAAATATCTTGCTTGCAAAGGCCTACATGGTTTGCAAAAATTAATAAAGGCATAAGTAAATATTATGCCCACCTAGATGGGTTCTGGGGAAAAACTTAGATAGAACTAAGGTAAAAAGTAAAGAAAACAAAACATTTTTGTTTTTGTTTTTAATTTTTAACAGACATACAAAAACATGTCTGGTGATGAACTTCTTAACTGACGACACCAAAATGTCCGAACTGACAGAGTAGCACACACAGAGTTTTAGGTAAGACACTGTGACCCAAGGATTTCGGGGGCTGACAAAGGGTCTTTCATGAATAAACTTAGCAGAAAGACTTTCAGACGTATAAGCACTCAGAGTAGTGTCATATCAGGGCACACTGTCGGAGCCTTCCTGTAACCAGATAATGCGAGTGTGGCCTACACTCGACGAGTCCCAACAGAAAAGGGTAATTGACCATGACAGGTAGCCAATAGCTTCTGCTTTCCTGAGACAAAAACATTCTTCCCGAATTAACAAGTAGGCAAACTCTTCATTTAAAGGGCATGCTGTTCTTTAAAATGTCCAGCCCCAAACTGTTTTTCCCCAAGTTTCTTGTGCAGAGCTTTGGAGACTCAACTTAGTACTCACCTGGGCTTGGGGGTCAGTTAAAAAAAGTTTGGCTCCGAAGCAAGCTTCCTTCCATGTAGCCCACTGCTTGTTGGAAATGGAACAGCCTCAGTTTGGAAGATTGTGTAAATCATCAGCTTTCAGATTTCATGGCTTCCTGCTTGGGCATGGCTTTTTGATCATCTGAGGTCATCTGAGATGACCTTTTGTACTAAGAAAGAAGCTCTTGGGTGATAATCGAAGAGCTAAACCTCACACTGCTATCCAGCCTGTGGCAAAAACACGGTTGAGATCAATGCTTCTGAGGGGCCATAGGAGGAACCGACAATACCCACATTAGATACACGTGCCAAGCTGTACATAGGAATGTAAACAGCTTAGTTTATTTTAATTTAGCCCTCATAGAAATGCTTTCCCGGAACCGAGATTTGTGACTGCTTTCATCAAGAGTTAGTATAAAAAATGCCTTCACAAAGTGTATTTATTTATTATTTCTAAATAAGGTTTGTCTTTCCCTTACTTAAGTAATTCATACTCCTTGAATACAATTTGGAAAATGCAGAAAACCAAAAAGAAAAAAAAAAATACCACAGAGAGTCGCATTCCCCAAACACAATGGGCTTGTTCCTATCCTGCCTTTCTTTGTTCTATGAGATTATTTTAAAAATGTTATGACAAGATAATAAACATTATTTGCAAAGCATATTTTTCTGGAAAAATAATTCTGAGGACATTTTTTATGTTATCTATGTCCTTAGTATAAGAGTCTGCACAACTTCCCCACAGAATATAAAATCGGGGAAAATGGTCTCTTCAGATAAGTCATGAGGTTTCCTTGATCTGAGCAAATCATGTGCTGCATTTCTCTTATTCCTCTCTTACTCCCTTAGATGCGTCTTCCATAGTATGTTAAACCAGTACTCCGTTGCTAAATGTATAAATTGTTTCTAAGGTTTGGCTAGTTTAAGTCTTATTAGGATAAGCAGTTTTGCATGTAACTATCATTACATCTGTCCACAGATATTTCCCTAAGATCAACTCCCATGCATAGAATCAGTAAGCAAAAAGCACAAAACAGTTCTGAGCCTTTGCATATTTGTGTATTTATACCGCAATCTGCCCCTTGACCAATGGGAGGATATGAAAACATTTAGGAGGAATGGCAAAGAGGATATAGGATGCTCTTCCAATTCTATGGTTTATCACGCATACACCATACCTAAGATCTAAATAATCCTGATGAGGAAGATCTGGTAGAATTACAAAAGGATCATAATGGGTTTCACAGAAGGCCTACCGCTGAGTGATGTCAAACATGAAAGAAAGACACCTGATTGGGGACTCTTGTAGCTAAAGGACTGGTATCAGATGGACAGAATTCTTGCAGAAAAATGCAAAAGGTGACAACACTCAGTTATAAATCTGATTCGTGTGGGAGCAAAGCAAGGGTAGGATAGGCTATTTATTTGAGAATATCATAAAATACTTACATACGACAGGGAAAAAGCAACGTACTCATGTTTCTTCTTTCTGTTTTTCCAGTTATGACCACTGATCTGTAAATGAGAAAGGGTGAGGATACTGCAAAGGTTATTTCAGATATATTTTCATCTTTAAACTCAGCTACTCTTTCCCAGAATAGTAGAAAAACTTGTAGATGGGAATGAATGAATACTATCACCAGTCTTTTGAGTGATAATGTAAATAGCAGCCACACTAGAGCTCTTGAAAGGAATCTATTTTGAATAAATATTCAAAGAAGGTGGAGGGGTCAGTGTGGAAATCACACTGTAGACACATAACCTTGCTATGCCTCCAGTAAAAATATTCAGGCAGATCATGAAAAAGGATGATTCTGGAACATTCTTTACGAACACAAGTCATGACTAAGATCATGAGAAATGGGTCAGGCTCACGGAAACACCCCGCATGGCACGTCAGTGTACACCAGATAGTTTCCTTCCCGAGTCCACATCGTCCTGTAGGTCCACACCTGACGCAGACAATGTAAGTTAGAAAAATGTTCTTCCTTTTGGCAGAAGCATTCCTCCACTGGCCTTCCGGCTGGACCTCAGCTCCCACTGGCTGCCTGGGGCCAGATGCTATTGCTCTGAGCGGAGACTCGGTAACGCTGGCCCAGAATGCAGTTCCATCCATGGGTAAGGCCTTTGGAGTCAGACACACTTAGATTAACTCAACCCCATCACCAGCTTGGTGGCCTCCTTGAGACGACCTCTGTGCCATAGAACGGTTGTAAGAAGGTCTTCTCCACCTTTCTTGTTGGAGGAAAAAAGGAGCCGGTCCCCTAGGGGAAAAGCTCCTCTAAACAGAAGGTATTTTTCAATGTAAGGAAAAACTTTCTTTAAAAAGAGAAAACACAGAATGGGCTGCACCTCCAGGTGGGTCCCTGTCGCCGGTGAGTTGAGGTGGACAGGCTGTGGACCCTCTTGTCTGAACGTCCTTCCCCTTCTGTGTGCCAAGCTAACTCCTGAGAATGTAGGAAAACATGATTTGCACTTGTATGAACATGTCGGCAAGGATCGATGATGCTTTTTTTCAAGAGAAACCCCAAGTAAAGGGGAAAGTTAAAAACAAGCCAACAGCTGATGAGCACACCATCAGACAGCCTGTACTGGGCCACATTTTGCTGTAAATATATGGAATTCCTTAATGGTTATAATGATGAAAGATACTTTATAATCCCCAGCAGGAAAGTGAAGTAATTCAAACATTTGAGTCAGTCACATATGTTTATTGTGTTATATCACACAATGTCCCTATGAGCATCATGTCTTATTAGTTTTTCACAGGGAATTCATTTAACTTTGTTCTTTCTCAGATGAGTTCAGATCATGTGTTTTACCAACATATATGGTTAAAAGCCTCAGTTAATCATGTTTCCGCCATACTTCTCTATTTCCTAAGTTTCTATAGTTTAGGCTTTAGATTATGAGTAGACATGATAAAAAAAAAAAGAGTAGACATGATATTTTGCTAAGAAGTGGAAATCCTGGACTAGTGTTAAGGATTTCCATTTACACCCAAAACAAAAGACTAGCCATTAAAAATTAAAATCCTGGGGCACCTGGGTATCTTAGTCAGTTGAGTGACTGGCTCTTGATTTTAACTCAGGACATGATCTCGGGATCCTGGGATCGAGCCCCATGTTGGTCTCCACACATAGTGAGGAGTCCGTGTGCTCTCTCTCTAAATAAATACATCTTTAAAATAAAATAACATAAATTAATCCTTTCCTCAAGTAGAATATCTGTTTGAAGATTTCATATAGTCTCAAAACATTTCAAATAACTTGCTTACTTTAAATAACAAATATTTTTAAGGGGCCATAGGGTTGAAAATCTAAATGTAGAGACTGCTTGTTATTAAAGAAATATTCTTGACAGAAATTACTTGCAAAAGGTAGCTGTGTGTGGAAAAGTGGGTAAAGAATTTACTAAGAGAATTAGCGCTCCCTGACCTCACTATACTATAATTTTGATCATCGGTCTTCCTTGAGATGTATAAGGCTAACAATAAGTAAGCTATATTCTTAAAATCTAAAAACTCTTTAACATGCTCTAACTTATTTATTCCATGCAACAGAGAGTTTGGGAAAGGTACCTTTGACAGAACTGAAGCACGTACACAATTACGAAATCATGAAAGTGTGAACTTGGCCAAGTTTAATGAGGTCCCATTTTTCTTAATTTCATAAATGAAGAAATCAGGTCAGATGAGACAATCAATATGAACAACCTTTGTCATTTAATAAGTTTTTTTTAAATTTTAGAATACTTCTAGATTTACCATAAAAGTTGCACAGCTAGTACAGAGAGTTCCCTCTACCCTCTCCCTATTCCTTCTGCTGTTAACATCTTCCACCACTGGTTCAGTTTTCACAACCCAGAAGCCAACCTTAGCACACTGCTATTAATTAACTTCCACACTTTCTCTGGATTTCACCAGTTTCTCCTCAGTGCCATTCCTCTGCTCCAAAATCCCACTGCGAACACGCCATTGCATTTAGTTGCCATATGTCCTTTGTCCCCTTGGCCAGTGTTAACTTTTCAGACTTTATACATTTCCAGTGACCTTGACAGTTTTGAGCAGTACTGGCCAAGTGTTTTATAGAATATCGCTCTGTTTGGATTTGTCTGATGTTTTCCTTATGATTAGGCTGGAGGTATGGGTTTGAGGAGGAAGACCATGGTGGTGAAGTACCATTCTCATCACATCACATCAAGGATGTGAGATATCATAACGACTTATCACTGATGGGTTTGACCTTAGTCGCCAGGCCCTAGTGGTGTTTTTAGTTTCCTCCACTGTAAAGTCACTTTTTCCCCATCCACACTCCGCTTTCCAGGAGTAAGTCAACTAGAGTAGTCCACTCTCCAGTAGGAGGGGAGGGATTTCATTTCCTGTCCTTTAGAGAGGAATAGCTACATAAATTATTGGGAACTCTGTGAGGAAGATTTGTCTCTCCTCTCCCTTTTAGTAGCATATTTATATCAACATGGATTCATGGATTTTTTTTTTTTTGGCTGCTCTAAAATATGTGTCCTCGTATGTTATTGTTGTTTTACACTACGAAAAAGATTACTTGCCCACAATCACATTGTAAGCCTCGAAATATTGCTATGCTGTAGTATATACCCCAAACAATGGCCATTTCAAGGCCTGCTCCTAGCCCTGTCTGGATCCCAGTTGAGTATGAATAACTTAAAGGAGATATTCTTTTTTACCTTTAGGTCCCTGTGCAAGTCTAAGTACAATATACACTGGAGCCCACTTAGCCCTAGAGATTCACCGCCAGGGCTGCTGAGACACAACCTAGGGTTTCATGCCAGTTTGCGATAGACTTTCTCTCTATACCGGGTCAGTGGGTCAGCAGATACATGCTGTTGATCAGTGGTTTAAATGAGTTAGAAAACAAAGATAATTAAACCCAATGCAGATTGCCCAGTGATGGTCTGAAAAGGAGAGGAAGGAAGGAGGGAAGGAGTTTTAAAATATAAGCCACACTGGAAGTGGCACAGTGGAACTAGCAGTGTCAATTTCATGGGAACCTTATATGCTAAGGCTACTCTATGATAAATCACTATCATAATCTCATAAACATACCTAAGTTGGTTCCTATGACGGTATATTAATCAGTTTGGGCTGCCTTGGGTCACTCATCCCATCCATATAACCTTATCTAAACCTAATTATTACTTCCCAGCACCCTACCTCCAAATACCATCATGTGGGGGGTTAGGTTTTCAACACGTGAATCTGGGAGAGGGAGACACAAACATTCAACAGGGTGGCACACCCTTCCAGATGAAACAATGGCAAAAGGAGACTGATGACCTACTTGAAACCAGAGCTGTTCAAACTCCAGGTGCCCTGCGTCATATTTTGTTACACATTTTGCATTCAGAAAGTCCTGGAAGGGAACTGCCCATGTGACAGAAACCTGTCGGGTTCCCAGGTGATGCTACTGGTCTATGGCCCTCACTTTGAGAACTGCTGCTGTAAATCGTGGAACTCATCAAAAACACACGTCATAATTTAACTCTATTTTCCTGATCTAGGTCACAAGAACCTTTCTTTATCTGAAAAACAACCATAGACAGTCATCACGGACTTTCCTTCTGACAATCAAACAAAAAGTTTATGACTTAGTTACCATCAAACTGAGGTGGATGTGATTTGGAAATGATTTAGGTGAGGGAGGGGAGGGGACACCGAGATGATTTTTCTAACCTCCCTTTCCAAAGTTAGGTCCTTTCCACTTAAAAATATCTGACATACCTGTTTATGGACTGTCTATTTCTGAGCCAGGCTCTGTGCTGGGTGCTGGGAATGAAGCTGTGAACAAGAGAACTTGGAGTATATTAATTACAGGAAACACAGGGTGTGCACCTTGAGTCAGGAAAAGGGGGCTATCCCCCACCCTGACTGTGGCATAACTACCATCCAGAGTCCTTTTCAAATCTCTTTTCACCTGCAACAAAGTCACGTTATAACAATCTTCCAACCCACCTGTTTGCCCCCTTCTGTCGTTGCAAACACGAGGCCTGACCACCAATAACAGCAGAAAGCATTATCATACACTGTTCTCTCTTTCCCCAAAATATAAGGACTAGAGGGATAGCTCTCCTATCCTAACAGAACCAATCATTCTGTTGCCGTTTTCCTATCCAAAATGTTTCTGTTTTTCCTGAAAGAGTCCACCATAATTGGAAAAGTGAGCCACAGCAGCCCAGAGAAATCTATTTTTAACTGTAGCCCCATATCCAGAAATGTCATTGTACCAAACTATATTAAGAACCGTGGGGGTGCCTGGGTGGCTCAGTTGGTTAAGCGACTGCCTTCGGCTCTGGTCATGATCCTGGAGACCCGGGATCGAGCCCCACATCGGGCTTCCTGCTTCATCGGGAAGCCTGCTTTTCCCTCTCTCACTCCCCCTGCTTGTGTTCCCTCTCTAGCTGTGTTTCTCTCTGTCAAATAAATAAATAAAATATTTTTTAAAAAAAAGAACCGTGAACAACAACAAAAAACAACAGTGAACAGTTTTCACAAACGAGTCAATGATGACATTTGCCTTATGAGCCCAAGACTTCAACTATCATCATTTATCATTTATAAAGCCTCCAGAACAACTGAAAACACTTGGCTTTTACTTAGACCATTGATGAATTACATGCTATATGACTTTTGTTATTTATGGAATTTAATAATTATGGTGGTCTGTGTATTTTATAATGCATCCTTCACACACTTCCTGTAGAATTCCTACACCAAGTCTATCTTCTTCGCTGTAGAAACAGCATTGCCCAGTTGTACATTGAACAGATTCAAATCAAAGTTTAATTTTCGTTGTTGGTGGAACTCAAGTACTTACGCAGTAACCCTCGCTTAAAACAAGATAGTAAATGGAAAATAACTGTCTCAGAAGGAAATATTTCCCTTTTCTCATGTCAGCACCACTGGTCTGTTTGGCGGTGGATGTTGTTTTGTATCGTGTATCGGTGAAGGTTGCCCATGAAACTAACAGTCACATTATATCTGTTCTCATCCTCGGAAAGTAGAGCCCTGTAGAGTTAAGGAGATTCAGATAAACGTGTTATCATTTGCTTTTGCTTTTGTTTTGTTTTTTAAATTTTTTTAAAAGATTTTATTTATTTATTT